>BDDC01000001.1:362340-403447 GCA_001662425.1 Chlamydomonas sphaeroides
TGGCTTGGGCGCAGCTGGGAGGTGGCTGCGCCGGGCGCGAGCGTGTTAACGGCGCCGGCTGGCGGACGGACCGGCGCGGCCCCGGCGATGAGTGTAAAGCGAAGTACGCCGCGAGGGCCAGAGACCGGCGCTGGGAGGCAGAGGCGCCCCAGTCAGGTCGGACGGCGGCCTCGACCCCATCCTGAAGTCACAGCTCGCGGGAAGCCGTCCCGCGGCACAAATGCCGCCTGCAGTACGGCATTACGGCAACAGACCCTAGCAGCTCGACGGCCGGCTTTCGCCTTAACACAGCCCCGCACGTGGGGCTACAGGCCTGGTGTAACGTGTGAATGGCGGATATCCAACGTTGTCCTCTTGCACGTAACACCACCCTACCAGGTCTGCGCATGCGTGACACCTCACTTCGCCTCGCATCTTCATGGGTCGGGTACCGATGGGGCTGTGAGGCGCTATGGGTCAGGGCCGCAGCGGCTCATGCAGCGGCGTCACAGCACAGCCCTAGTAATACGAGCACCTAGCAGCCGGGCCGTGTCGAACGCACGCAGGGCCCCAAACTAGCAAGAGGACACCCCTGGCCTAGCTCGCCGGCGCCCCGCCCCATGCCCGGCCCCACCAATTGAGCCCCGGCAGTGCGTTGCCAACCCGCGCCCTGCTGCTGCTGCCTGACCTCACTGTTGCGGCCCGACAGCACGCTGCCTACGCAAAATGCGACCAGCTGGTGCCGCGCAGCCCCGGTGCAGCCAATGGAGCGCCGGTGCGCCACCTGGCACCCACGGCAGCAGCACGCACGGGACGCTCTGTCGGCGGCCGCACGCTTGCAGCGGCGGGGCCGCCCCGCTGGGTCCGTGCAGTAACTATCGAAGGACTCCATGAGGGCCAGAGCGAAGGTGGAGCGCAGCAGTGAAGCTGGGGCGCCACATCCCAGCTGGGCGCAGCCTGGCACGGTGCGGCGGCCCAGGCCGACAGGGGTCGCCGCCGCAGTGGCACATCGTCGTGAGTGGCGGCGGTAGCAGCGGCAGCGTCACAGCCAACTGCTGCAGTACAGCCAGCGCGCCGGGCCCTCAGGGGAGGCCTTCTGCTGTCACTGAACAAGGCCCCTTGGGGGAGGTCGCGGCGGGCTCGCTGCCGCAGCTGCTTCCGGCAGCAGCAGCGCTTGCTGCCAGCCTGCAGAGGGCGTTGGCTGCAGGCTTGACCTGGGCTTTGGATCCTTTGTGACCGTTGTGCCCCCAAGTCACAGTTTCGCAGCCGCTCTCTATCACTACCAGTAGCTCGCACCAGCCCCCGCGTTGTCGTTGCAGCGAGAGGGCCAGTGGAGGGCCAGTGGAGAGCTTCCAGCAAGCGCCTGGAGCCCGCGTAGCAGCCGTGGAGCGACCTTCTATACACACCGACGGCATTTGCGCAGCTCCAGGGCCGCTAGGCGGTGCCGCGACAGTGCATCCTGCTAGCATGGCCTCGGCCGGGCGTAGCAGGGTGTGGGGGTGTGGGGGCCTGCACCCTCCCACGCACCTAATGCGCTGTAGCCGAACCGCCCCTGCCCCAAAGCAGCAGGCTGGAGAGGCGTGGTAGCGGCCAGGATGCGCGCAAGTGCAGGCGGCAGCGGTGTGATAGCCAGGGCTAGGCGCATGGTGGGCCCAGGTGGCGATGGCTCACGCGGCAGGGTGGCCACGGAGACGGGGCGGGGGCAGGCCACAGAGACGGGGGTCAGGCGGGATTCTTCACAAACCTGTCCCAGCTGTGCATAGGTGCATGGCTCGCGCCCAAAGGAGGCCAGACAGACCAGACGCAAACAGTCGGTCATTATGCGGTTGTCGCCGGGATTATTGCAGGGGTCTCGGGCACACCGACATCCGTGCCCTCACCCCACGGGCCGGACTTCGCCGCCCGATCTGCCGCAACGGCAGGAATGCACATCTTAACGCCCGCCGCCGCTGCTGCCGCTCTCGCTGTGTCGCGGCGGCCGCTACCACCCCCTCCGCCTCCGCCGCCCGGCCCATCGCCGCCCGGCCCGTGAAGCCATGGATCCACAGCGATGCAACTACGAATACGAGTGCATCAGCACTTACCGTAGCCGGGATCCCCCTTGTCAACTCCTCCTACATTAACCGATGCCCTCGCGGCCGGCGTCGCAGACCCTCCGCCGGCCGCGCGAGCTGAATTTGTGTTGCGGCGGTGCACCGTGCACTGACACGAGAGAGGCTTGAATTTCAAGCTTACAAGTGAACTTTGAGACTGTGGCCCTACGAAGGCAGATGGATATGCAAGAGCCGTATGCGTATCACGCGTACACAGGCCGACATGTCGTGACATACTGCATCCGCAGCACGACAAGGCCGGAGGGGCAGCGGACCGTACGTCCCTGCACTCCTAGGGGGCACCTCCACCCCCGTGGCGCTGCCGGCGCACAATAGGCGCACCGCGTGTGCCAGGAATCCTGACAGCCGCTCACAGCGCTAAGGGAACGCTCTCCTGCCATCTCGAGCATTACCTTTTCCGCACATTCGGCACTGATAACTAAGAATTGGGCCGGCAGCCGGCTGTACATTGCCATGCACGTAATATGGCGTGACAGACAGAGGTGCGTTCGGCGTGCACGGTAACTTGCTCGGCCACCTCCCTCACACCCCACCCCACCTTGGTGCAAAGGAACGCGCTGCTAGCAGGTGCCAACGAACGCCATGATCAAAGAACGGAAGCAGGCACAGGCTGTACTGAAGGGGTAGGCGTGCCGTCGAGACCTCCAAGATAGACAGCGGATGTTGACGAGCCCGAAGGCCCTTCAATCGCGGAACTTCACGCCGCTGCTCTCCTGTGCCGCATCGCGCCCTAGTGGCGCTGCGCCACCCGACCCCACATGGTCCCGCCACGTGGAGTTGTGGATTGGTAAGAGGCAAGTGACATGGCGATAGGCATGCGTCCCAGGGAGTACCCTCGATGCGTCCGATACGGCATCTGCGCTTAAGAAGTGCTGCAGCGCGCGGTGCAGCCCAGCACACTGCTGTGAGCAGGAGAGGGCACGGGCTGCTGCCGCTGCAGCATTTTCGAGACAGGGTGAGAATCGCTCTCTGTAACGAGGTCCCGAGGGGCGGAGCTTGAGACCATCGTACGTGGCGGCTGCAGACGCCGCCCGTCGCCGCCACCAGGGAGCAGTTGAGTGTGGCCACCAAGGCCGCCATAAGAATGAGAAAGTCTGTACTTTGTGTTTTTGTGTCTGTTTCTGCGTTTTGTGTCGGTTGTTGGGGGCAGGGGGGCGAAACGGGGAAGGGGAAGAGCCAGCTGGCGGAGAGGAATATGGCACGATGGGCGGCAAGGCACCCCAGCCCCACGAGTCACAGGCACGAGCATGTAAGCAACAAAGCAGACGCACACATGTTATAACGACACTCAGATCACCCTCGACTGCAGCTCGCACGCTTCTACCAATCGAGTCCGGGTTGCTGTCGCCCCCCTGTGACACAATATGCGCTAATTGCAGCAAAATGAGTAAAATGTGGTCA
Source organism: Chlamydomonas sphaeroides (assembly GCA_001662425.1). Taxonomy (NCBI): domain Eukaryota; kingdom Viridiplantae; phylum Chlorophyta; class Chlorophyceae; order Chlamydomonadales; family Chlamydomonadaceae; genus Chlamydomonas; species Chlamydomonas sphaeroides. Next base: position 365,835 of record BDDC01000001.1, read on the forward strand.
GGCGAGGCTGAGTTTCGGGCCGTGCTCGCGGAAGCGATAGCGCGCCCGGCAAGTTCTAAACTCGACCGGATTGCCGCTTTGGCTGTCGCTGACGCCACGGTGCGCAAGGGGAGAGCGCAAGGAGGGAGCCAATTGCCTCTGTGCTAGAGGGCACAGGGCCTTCGGACATCCTCGCGGGCTGTCCAGCTCTCTAAGCCGCTAACGCTTGTGCCATGCGCAGGCATACAAAGTTGTTGCTGTGATATTAGGAAAAGAGCAGCGGCGAACTGGAGATACCCGTGCCAAACTGCATCTGCTCTACGCGGCTAGCGCTGTCCTTCGGACCAGCCGCAAGCAGCATGTCGGCCCCCGCGACCGCTTCGGTAAGGCGTAATTGCTGTCTGCGGGCTTGGCTGGCCGCTCTATCTCGTCGGCTCACCCGGCCCCTCGTCTGTCGCGCGCGGTCGCGCAGCTGAGCGCCTCAAGCCGGTCGCGGCCGGTCTTGTCAGCGATTGCCGCACCGAGTTCCCGGTAAGCGATGCGTGAGCACCAACAACACGTTGACAGGAGCGTACCACGTTTGCTCCTACTGCCAGCGGCAGCCTTGCCGACTACGTCGCCCGCACTGCAATCGCTCCCCGCACTCCCAGGCGCAAGTCGAAAAGCTGCTGAAGCTGTGGCGCATGGAGGCGGTGTACACCGCGGAGCAGCTGGCGGAGATTGAGTCCGGACAGGCCGCGGCGCCGGTCAGCGTCGTGGTCGGCGGCGTCGCCTCCAAATCCCCCAGCGGCTCGCTGACGGAGGCTAGCGCGCAGGTGCGTATGGAGCCACCGCTGCATGTACCCAATGCCCCGGGATACTTATCTATAATCGCCGCCGCGCACAGCTGCATAGCGCTTCATGTACTCACCCTCAGCGCGCCACCCCGCGACCCACATCACAACAGGACGCCGGCATGGGCATGGGCGATGCCTCCGGCAGCGGCCGCTCCAGCGTGGTCCACTCGTACCCGCGCCACGGCCTGGCCGGCCGCCAGCAGCCTGCGGTGCCGGCCGGCCCCGGCGCGCCGCCCTTCCCGCCGCAGCTGCCCGAGGGCGCGGACCCCTACAGCGCGGACTCCAACCCCAACGGCGGCCGCCCGCCGCCGCCGCTACCGCCGCCGCCCCCCCAGCAGATGCCGCCGAGCCCGCTCATACCGCCGGGCCTGCTCGGCCCTGTGGGGCCGGTGGCCATGATGGGCCAGGGGCCCGCGGTCGCCGGCGGCATGTTCCAGCAGGGCCCGGCGGCGCTCGGGGGCTTTATGGGGGCAGCCAACGGCGGCATGATGGGCGGCATGGTGGGCGGCGGGCCGCTAATGGCGCCCATGGGTCCGTTCATGGGACCCGGCATGCACGGGTCCATGCCAGGGGCCGGCATGGGGCCCGGCATGGGCGTGGGCATGATGAACGGCATGGTGGGGTACGGCGGCGGCAACGGACCCATGGGTCCGGGCATGGGCATGCAGCGGCCGCCCTTCCCGCCGCAGCAGGGCCCGGGGCCAAGGCCGGGCATGAGCTACAACCGTTTCGGCCTGGGGCCCACGCACGGCCGCATGCCGCCGGGCCTGGGCCCCAGCCCTGGCCAGGGCCAGGGCTGGCAGACGCGGCCGGGGCCGGCAGAGGGCGGCGGCCCGCCCGCAGGGCCGCCACCGCCACCGCCGCCGCGGCCAGCGCCGCCGCCGGGCTCTCCGCCGCGCCCAGTCGGCGGCAACTCGGTTGCGTCGCCGCCGGCAGAAGCTGGCGCGGATGGAGCAGCTGCGGCTGGCGCTGGGATGCGGTTTGGCGGGCGGCGGAGCCGCTGGGAGCTTGAGGCAGATGCCCGGGGCGGCGCCGGCAGCGCTGGCTGTGGTGGCGTCGGCGGAGGCGGAGGCGCCAGCGATCCACGCATGGCATCCAGGCAGGCCGCTCCCATGGAACCCAACTCCAAGCGCCCGGCGATTGCAGCGGCTGACGGGAGCCCCGGCACATCCCCGCCGCCGCCACCACCGCCGCCGCCGCGGCCGTCGGCCCCGCCAGGACTGCAACCCACAGCGGCCGCAGCCCCTGGGTCAGGGTCGGGGTCGGGGGCAGGAGCAGCAAGCACGGCTCCGTCCCAGATGCAGCCAGCATTCAGGGCATCGGTACAGGCCCCGCAGAGCAGCGCGCCGGCGCCAGCGGGGGCAGTCGGGAGCGCCCCGCTGCCGCCCCCGCCCCCGCCGGCCCCGCCGTCTGCGCCAGGTGCCGCGGCAGTGCAGCCCGAGCCCATGGCGGCCGTTACGGTGACGGCAGCCGAAGCGGGCCCCCAGGCCGCTGCGGAGGCTGTGCCCGCGCCAGGACGCCCGACGGCAGCCGTGCAGGAGGGCGAGGCGATGCAGGTTGACGAACCTCAATCAGGCGGAGGCGCAGAGGCGGCGGCGCCAGCGGCTGCACAGGCCGCAGCCGAGGCTGCCGCGTCGGAGGCGCTAGCGGAGGCGGAGACAGCGGAAGCGGTTGCGGCGGATGCCGCACCCATGGATACGGGCCCCGCTGAGGCGGCCCCTGCGGAAGTGGCGCCGGCGTCAGTGGCGCCGGCGTCAGTGGCGCCGGCGTCAGCGGCGCCGGCGGGAGCGGCGTCAGCGGACGCTAGCGCACCCCAGGAAGCGGCGGCGGTGGCCGATGGCGGGTCTGTACGGGAGGCGCTAATGGATACGGACGAGGGCGGAAGCAGCAGCGCAGAGCTGCCGGCATGGCCGCAGCAGCGAGGGCGCGCCAGCGCTGCGCCCGCCTCGCCGGGGCGGACGGCGGACGGCGGCTCGGGCGCCGTGGCAGAGGGCGGCGCCGAGGCTGGCGGGGCTGGAGCGGCGGAGGCGGCTCAGCAGGAGGCGCAGGAGGGGCCTGGCGAGCCGCGCGGGCAGCGGACGCAGGAGGCGAGCAGCAGCAGCAGCAGCGGGGCCACTGCGGGGCTGCCGGAAGGCCCCGGGTCGGCGGCGAAGGCTGCGGCTGAGCCGCTGGTGGAGGTGCAGGCGGTGGAGGCCGCCACAGGGGCCGAGGTTGCCGCTGCGGCGGCAGCGCCGGAAGGCCCCCAAGCGGCGGCGTCAGGGCACGAGGTATCGATATCTGTAGACCCGTCTCGGGCGGAGGCGGAGCAGGAGCGCGGGCAGGAGGTGGGCTCAGGAGCCGGCCTGGCGCCGGGGCCTGGCGACGCCACAGCCGCTGCGGACCGCCAGGCCGAATCGGCAACGATAGCTGCCGCCGATACGCCGGCGGCGGCCTCGGACGCGCCGGAGCGCGCCGAGTCCGCGGCAGACACGCCGGTGGAGCCGCCGCAGGCGCCGGCGCCGCCGGTGCGTGCAGCCGCCGTGCCTCCGCCAACGTCGGCCGTGGCGCCGGCCACGGCGGCCGCGGCCACACCGCTGCAAGGCAGCGCCATGCTGCTGCAGCTGCAGCTGCCCGAGCTGGAGCTTGGCGAGCTAGATGACACGTGGCTGTAGTGAGGATATGAGGACTCCTGAGGCTTTGCGCTGACCAGCGCAAGACGTTTGACGGTTTCTGACGTGAGTTCGGAGGCTTGCGAGGCAGGATTCTGCTGTCGCGAGAGGTCGTGAAGGTGTCTGGATGATGACATGTGGCGACCGACTAGAGCGTGTGTGTATTGGTCGTACGAAGCTTCCACCCCAGACAAGCCCCCGCAACCGCAAGCGTTCCCAGCTACAAACTTGTCTTATGAGCTGATATGCATATTGCTTTGACATAGCGTGGCAAAGGATATGAACGTAAGCAGCGTCTGCTGGGCTTCTAGCTGTGCCACAGGTTGCGTACTCCCCAGCCAAAAGCTGTAACACAATCGTGTTTCTCGTAGGCTGCGGAGCTGCAGCAGAAATGCCTCTCGCTGGAGTCGCAGCTGCGGGAGCGCGACAGCGAAATCAGCACGCTCAAAGAGCTTACGGAAGACCTCTCGCAAGATGTGCAAACAGCGAGGATCCTGGAGCTGGCGAAGAAGGTTCGGCTTGCGAGACAGCATGCGAACCCGCGTGCCATGCGCTGACCGCGCGAATGCGAATGACCACAGAACCGCGCGCTCAACCTCGCGCTTGAGCGAGAAAAGCAGCGGACAGCACAGCTGCAAGCAGAGCTGTCGTCGGGTGGTGGCCCAGGCCGGCCCTCATCTGGTCAGCCAGCTGCCCCCGCCGCTGCGCACGTCGAGGTGCGCAACCCCCACCAGGGTCTGCCACGGGGTAGCCATACTCTGCCCATGACGTGCGTAGGGAGGGCGTGACGCGTTCGCCCGAGGCGCGCCCGCACGGCCATGCCCTTGGACGTAGGCCATCGAGGAGGTTGCCCGCGGCATGGTGGAGCAGGCCGCCGAGGCAGCGGAAGCGGCCCAGCGCGAGGCGGCGCAGTGGAAGGACCGCTTCTCGCAGACCACCAACAAGATCGCGCAGCTGGAGCAGAAGGCAGGTGGCCCCGGCAGCTTGCCTCTCGTCTCCAGCACGCCGTGCCGTCCCGCCCCGCCGTTAGCCCCCTCCTAGTGCTTCTCATTATAGCAGGTGGCTTGACATCCCAAGTCACAATGGTGTGTGCAGGTGTTCAGTCTTGAGTCGGAGAACAAGAAGCTGACGCGCGCGCTGGTGCGCGAGGTGGGCGAGGACGTGCCGCTGGCCAAGGTGCTCGACGACAGCGGCACTGGCGAATGGAAGGGGCGCCGCGAGCAGGTCATGGCGTTGCAGTACCAGGTGGGGCCGTGATGAGAGTGGACATGGCGTACGGCTGGGAAATCGTGTCGTGGCTGTGTATACGGCATCGTTTAAGGTCATGGTGGTAGCCGCGCTGGTCGCGCCCACGCGGGGCCAGGCGCCAGGCGCGGGGGTGCCCCCTGCCGCCGGGTTTTGTGGGCTATGGCCGGGATGTCGGCGCTCGGCAGCCGGCATGCTCGTGCCTGACACAGCCACCGCCTCCTCGGCCCTGCCGTCGCCCTGCCCCGGACAGGTCAAGCAGCTCAAGGCGGCGGCGGGGCAGGCGCCCGCCGACACGCGGCAGGAGGCGGCGGCCAAGGGCGTCATCAACAAGATCTCCAAGGAGCGCAACCAGGTGCGTTGGTACCGGCTGCCGGTAGCTTGGAGGTACCACGTTAGCCACACGGAGTGGGCCAGGTGGGCCTCATTCCGGAGAACCAGTGACGCCAGAGACGCATTGGGTCAGACCACAAAAGCGAAAGTAGACCCCCCATAAGGGCAGCCCATGGGGCCACATGTGCACAGCGCACAGGGCCAGCTGCTGCTGTTTCCAAGCGGCCGCCCTCGCTGCCGCCCGCTAGCCCACACGGCAACGCTCTCTGGCCCTCGCCCTCTCGGGCTTCCATCCCGTGCTCGCTCCCGCCTGGCGGCGGTACGGCCCCTGCTGCGGTCCCGTGGCCGCTGGCCCAACCCAGTCCTGCCTGGCGCCATGCCCCACACATGGCCCACCCAGGGCCACGCGCCCTGCGCTCCATGCTCGCGACCCCGAGTGCCTAACCCTCTGTGGCCTCTGCTCCTTGTGCTTGCTCCGGGGCCGTGCCGCGGGGCTGCAGGAGCTGGATCGGCTCACGGGAGACCTGGGCGCGGTGCGGGCTGAGCTGGAGGCGCTCCGGATGAAGTACGACGGCGCCACGGCACGAAGAAAGACGCTCGAGGTAAGATGGGCAACGATGGAAAGCATGGCAACGCGCTGGCAGCCGATGCCGGATGTGGTGCCGGGCGAGGCGCTGCCGTGGCTTCACCGCAGCGCTCAGGTTTGGCCGTCGATTGTGGAAAGCGCCAGCAGGGGGGCGCGCAAGGCTTCTTGCCCATCGCCATACCAGCTTGTGTGGTGCCCCAAACCGCGCCGGCCCGCAGGCGGAGCTGGCCAGCATGAAATCCAAGGTGGCGGTGGTGCTGGAGAAGACGGCCATGGACGACAAGCTCATAGCGGCGCTCAAGACGGAGGTGGCGTCGCTGCGCAAGGGCGGGCCGGGCGCGGTCGACCGGAAGCCAGGGTACGTGCCGTGCGCCATGAGGGTCCGTGCCTATGCTGCGAGGGCGAGGGCGCGATCTGCCGCCTTGTAGCGCGCATTCGGCCGCAGACGCTTCGCGCTGCGGGTGGTCGGTGCAGCTGGTCGGTGCAGCATGCAACGCCCTTGCCCATGTGTTGCCCGTGGCCGCAGGGTGGCGGGCAAGGTGGGCGGCGACGGCGTGCCACACAGCGAGGAGGAGCTGTGGCGGGAGGTGGGGCAGCTGCGGCGGCGCATCGCGGAGCAGGAAGAGCAAATTGACCGGCAGGAGGCCATCATCATCGCGCTGCAGCAGCGCGCGTCGGCGGCCGGCACGCCGACCGCGGGCACGAGGCCCGGCAGCGGCGGGCCACGAGGAGGCGGCTGGGACGGCTCGGCGGAGCAACAGCTGCGGTTGTTAGAGGTGGGGCGGCGAGGGTGACACGGGGAATTGCCTGCGGGGTAAGGGGAGCAGAGGCGGGGCTTCCAGCGCGTGCCGGGATTGCCGACCCCGGGGTCGAGGTGCTCAGAAGAGCTGGATTGCTGACCTGGCTGCAGGTGGAAAACTCGCGGTTATCGGAGCTCGTGGCGCTGCTGCAGAAGCGGTCCTGAGTCGTTGGGCTCACGGGGCTCTGGGACTCAGTCGCGATCCTTCGCCTGTAACACGGATTGTGATGCAAACTTCACACACCGTCCAAACACACGCTGCGTGACGAGACAGCACACGAGCAGTCACGTCTAAAATGCAAGTGCAGCGCTCATCGGCCCTTCGGGCGCAGCCGCTGCAGCCGGCAGCCCTGCGATTCGCACCTTTCCGGCCATGCCGGCAAGCACCGCGCTTCATTGAGCGGAGAGCGGCCGCCAGCCCGAGCGGCGATTCTGACCCGTATAAGGCAAGCCCAAATGCGGCTGGTTAGACCGGACGCGGATCACAACTACTCTTCAACAATTGATGCAGGTGCTGGGCATCGAGCGCGGTGCCGACAGCATGGAAATTGCTAGGGCGTGGCGTGTCAAGAAATACGAGCACCGCTTCAACCAGGAGATGCTGCACAAGATTGAGGACGCGCACAGCACCATCATGCTGTCGCAGCTGTCGGCCCGCATGAAGGTGCGGCCCCGCTCCGCTCGGGCCTGCCTGGGGCTCTCGAGGTGTTCCCCCTTGTCCCGGCCCTATCACCGCCGGCCCGGCGCTGGATCAACTGCCTGCCTCTGGTACTGATGGCTGGTGCCAGCTACAAAACTGGACCTCACAGCCCTTGCGCTCTCGCCGACTTGGACACCCCTCAGGGGAAAGGCGTGAACAAGGATGTTGCCTACGCGGACCAGGAGCCGCTCTTCCCGTGGCGGCCAAGGTGGGCGCTGCGGGGCCGCTGTAGCAGCCTCCAGCTTCGCAGCTCTCGGGCAGCACGGGACCAGGACCTTGCCATGGCACGTCACGGCGCCGCGGCCTCAGAGCCTCCAGTGCAGCAGCCAAGATGCGTAAAAGCTAAGGGCCCAGCAAGCGCAGTACCTGCGCCCCGGCCCAGGCCAACACCCCACGGCCACCGCCGCCTGCCCGCCGCTACCAGCACACACCGGGGCGTGCCGCTTGTAGGGTGGTACTATTTTCCGGCCCTATAAGTTGATCACCCTATACAGTTTAACACACCCGCAGCCTTCCGCGATCGACGTCCCGCGCCTTCGGCCAGACCCTTGCCTCTCTCAGCACCGCCGCTTACCGCGCCACGCCACCGTCCTGGCCGCGATGCCGCTTGGGAGCTTGGCTTCGCCGCCACGAACCCTGGCCGCCTCCCCTCCTCGCCCCGCCCACCTGCAGGCGCTGGGACGCCACGCCCAAGGTCATCATGGCCATTGGCGCGGTGCAGATGGCCATGGTGGTGTACGGCTTCCAGCAGCCCGCGCTGGGCAGCACCATCTTCTGTGAGCCGGGCGGCCGCAGTGCTCGATAAGCAACCTAACCAGATGAACCCATGATCACGTGATGCTGGACCCCAGTCTATGTACACTAGTCCTACTAAGGCAATAGGCAGCACCATCCTCTGCGAGCTGAGCGCAGCAGGCCGCACCAGGGGGCGGGGGCAGTCCTGGGGGGGGAGCAGGGCACATGGTCCAGGGGCGGTTGAGGGGTCAGGATGGCGCCTGGCGCCGGTGCACCGTGGGGGCGGGGCAGGGTGCCGCGACTTCGTGTCTCATGCCGGCGGGGCACCGGCGGAGGCCCCCAGCAGCGCAGCCAGCTGCGGTGCAGGGGCCTGCGGAGCAGCCAGGGGCACGCTTGGCGGACCGTTCCGGTGGGCCGAGCCGCGGCCTCTTGCCGCCCGGCGTGCCTCTGGCAGCAGCAAGGGGCATCTGCGCCCCGCCATGCAGGGGCTGCCCCGAGCGTGCCGGCATGCCGCTGGGCGCGCCGCCAAGCGCTCGCCGGCGCCGGCGCTTTAGGTCGCGGACCGGCCGTCCTGCGGCTGCTTTGCTGGCGCCGCCGGCCGCGCGCCTCGTGGTTGTTCCTGGTCGCGCGCCCGCCTGCTCGGCATTTCCTCCGGCCCCGCCCTGACCGCTGGCCCCACCCAAACCCGCCCCACCCCCAGGCGGCCTCATCGGTGTGGCGGCCAACGTGATGAAGCAGAACGCCATCGCGCCGCCGCCCAAGGACCCGGAGATGGCGACGGAGGAGGAGTCGGGCCGGGGTGCGTCTGCGACCGGGGTGGTGGGGGAGGGTTGCGCACCGGCAGGGGGGGACACGGCAGCGCCAGGAGAGACCCGCGGGGTGGCCTTAGGGTGGCGGCGGGGGATGCGGGCTCTTGCCCGGCGACCAGCCTCCCTGGGCAGTGGGTACAGATGCCGCAACCCCTGCCCGGCATGCCCGCATCCGCGGCTCTGCCCCTCCGCCGCCGCCGCCGATTCCCCACCGCCTCGTACCCACCCCATCGCCCAACCCTTGGCCCCACCTCGCACCCGCCTCCGCAGCGAGCAAGAACTTCGTTCGCGGCTTCCTGCTGGCCATCCTGGCCACCATCGGCGGCACGCTGCTGTTCTCGCTGCCCGAGGTGGCGGTGCAGAAGCTCAAGATCGCGCTGCCCGCCATCCCCGGCGTGCCCAACCTGCTTGTGAGTGCTGCCGGCCGCCTGTGGCATCGTCGTGGAGCAGCCTGCGCCTTGCCACACCCGTGCTGTGATGTGCTGTGCCAAATGGACATGGCGCGACAGGAGGCAGCAGCCATGCTCGGCGCGCCCATGTCGCCCCAACAGCGACCGGCAGCAGCCTGCGGCAGTGTGCGGTCATGGCCCAGCGAGCCGCGTGGTGCCGGGCTGACCGGCCCCTGCCGCCCGCCCTCCGCACCCTGCTCGCAACGCAGATGTCGATCAAGATCCTGGGCTCGGCGCTTTGCAACTGGACCATGACCTCGTTCTTCTACTGAGCGGCTGGCCTGCTTGCGTGACGGGCGGACGGGCGGGTGGACTGACGGGTGGGGTGAATGGGTCGGCAGGAGGGGCTTTGACGGGGGCTGAGCGTGGGTGCTGCATGGCGAGGTGACGCGGGAGGGCAGGAGTTGGCGTGGGGTAAAGCGGAAGCGCGTGCCGGGTCATCGGCGCGAGTTTGGAAGGCGGGAATGCGGACGCGTTTGCCGGGTCTGCGCCGCTTGGGTGGAAGGGGGGGCAAGGCCTGCTCGGTTAGGGCGCGTGTGTGGTTGCGGTCGGCACGCGTTTTCTGAGCGTCAATCGGAAACGGCTTGGTTGACTTGACCGGCGTTGTTACGCGTGATTGGCATGCGATTGAAGCTGCTTGATTATTGCGCGAGCGATTCGCCCGCAAGCGACCCAGGGGCCTCGGACCCTCGGACTTCTCACGCGCAGCCGCAACCCCGAACCTCACGACAGCTGTGCTAGCGGTACAACGCCTGCCTCGCGACCTTGACCGTGACATTAGCCCCGTCAGGCACCTCCTAAGCGGGCGCAATTCCGCGACGAGAGCCGCAGCCGTCGACCCCGGTTGCCGCCCTTGGCGCTGCAACCCTTGGGCACCAGGCGCTGCTGCTCGCACCGCGACATGGCCCGTTGCTGCAGCAGCGCGCGGGCGGCATCGCTTCCGCACCCGCGGCCACCTCGGTTGCGACGGCAGCTGGTGGCTCTGACGGCGATGCTGCTGTGCTACGGGTAGGCATGCTGCCGGGGGACGGAGCGGGGGGGAGCGCGCGTTCCTCGGTGGGTCGCGTCGCCGACGGCGCCAACAGCTCGAGTGAGAGCTCGCAGAGACGGACCTGGCCCTCCCTGACCGGCCCACCTCCATACCGCCCACCCAAGCCTTGCGCTGGCCGCACGTTTGCGCAGTCCCTCGCTCACTGGGATGGCCGCGGCGCAACCTGGAGCGGCGGCGGGGCCGCAAGCCCTGCCTTCGGCGCCAGCCGCCAAGCCGCCGCCGCCACCGCCCGCAGCGAACGCCAGCGGCCGCCCCGGCCTTGCGGACCCCTCAGCTACAGCCAAGCCAAGTCCCGGCGTCACGCCTTCGCCCATGCCAGCTACAGCCCCAGCCCCCGCCAAAGCCCCAGCCTCAGCCCCAGCCCCGACCCTCACGCCCGCTTCCAGACAGCTCGCCAATGCTAGCGCTGCTGCGCCACCTGCAGCTGACGCCGCCCGCACCGGCAGCGGCAACAGAAGCCTGGCCGGCGGTGGCGGCCCCGCCGCCAGTCCCGGCGGCAACGCCACAGCAGCTGGCGAGGGCGGCGGCGGCCCGCCGGTGCTGCGGCTGGGGGCCGCGCCTCCGCTGCACGGCGGGCAGGACCTGGCAGTGACCAACCTGACATCGGTGGCAAAGGGCATCCGCGGCAATGCCACTCGGGTGAGAGGGCGGCAGGCGGGCGGGGGAGATACGGGCGGGGGACACCAGCGCGGGGTGCACGCGCGTGTGGCCAGGCGTGTGGCCAGGCGGGCGGCCAGGCATCGCCCAGGCCCGCCTGCGCACCGCCGGCTGGCCACCCCGGGGGGCCGGCTGCCGTTGCGGCTGAGCGCGCTGCCACCCATCTCACGGCTATGCTGCGTTGCTGCTGCAAGGCTGCCTACCTGCCCCGTCATGCGTGACCCCCGCCCCACCCGGCCGCCACCGCCCTCCCCTGCCGCGCCAGGCGTGCGTGCTGCTGTTCGAAGTGATGCCGGCGCTGTCGTTCTACCGGCTGGGCGGCGGCTGGCGCTCGCCGCTGCCCGTCACGGTGCGCCCCGCCAACAGCAGCGAGCGCATCCGGGCGGCGGGCAGCATCCCGGTGGTGCTGCTGGGAGGTGCGCACCAGGGGCTGGGCGGGTTCGTGGGCTGGGCTGCGCTGGCGGCGTGGGTGCGGTAGTGGGCTGCCTGCGCCCGCCGGGATGAGGAGCGGCAGGTGCTGTGGTCAGTCATGATCGACGGAAGTCGCGAGGGCCAGAGCGTGGGCCGAGCACAGCGACACTCGGGCGCCGAAGCGACCACGAGCACAGGCTCGAGCCCTGCTGTCGTGTGGGTGAGCGCCAGTCCAGGTCCGGTCGTCCAGGGCCGGACGCAGCAAGGGCCGGCCGGCGTCCTCGCCGCGTGGCGCGGCGGTAGAAAGCGTGGGCTTCGCCCGGCACGTCCGCGCGTCCGGTGACGTAGTCATCCAGGTAGGCAGCACGTGGTCTCCCGCTTACTTCCCGCGACCGCTACACAACGCAGAGCGCCCCGAGTCGTGCCCCAACACCACGGACGCCGTTCTGGATGTCATCGCCAGCGGCCGGGCTGGCTTCGTGGCGGCGCGGATCGACTCGCCGCCGTCGCCCATCGCCGCGCCGTCCGCCGCCGGCAACGCGTCCGCTGGCGGCAACACCTCTGCCCCGGACGTCGGGGTGGACGAGGAAGGGGTCGGCGAGGGCGAGCTGCCGGCTGTGATGGCCATCGGCACGGTGGCAGGCGATGTGGCGGTGGTGGGCGTTGCGGATGGCCCCGCCGGGCCCATCGTGGGCACGGCCAACCTCACAGATTTTCGGGTCGGTTGCGCTCTATGCCGTTAACTCGAGGTCTCAGCCGGGCTGTGGGCTGGTTTGGGTCCTGCGGCAGTGGCCACGTGCAGCCGCGTGTGCGTTCCCTGCGCGACCGCTGCAGGTCCTCTGCTGTGCATCCCACCGCACCGACCCATGATGCCGCTGGCCGCCCCCCGGCCGCGCCCCATGCAGATGTTCCTCTACTCGCCGCAGCCCTGGCCCGCGTCCCTGGCGCGCACCGGCTTCGCGACGTCCGTGCCAACCAACCTCACGCTGCTGCGCGGTGCGGTGCGGGCGAGGGGCCGCAGGGGCCGCAGGGGCCTGCGCTGTGCCCCTGTGACTCCGGGCCAGGGCAGGCACGGAGACTCTGCGCAGGACACCTTGGCGCGAGTCCAGCAGCAGCCTCCCTGGCACACGGCATGCTGAGACACGAGGTCACGCGTTGGGTCATGCGGCCGCAGCGACGGTGCCACGGCCATGCTGTGACGCACGCGCTGCTGCCCGCCCCACAGGCGCCGTGAGCCTGTCCAGCCAGCTGCTGGGGGTGGCGGCCGCCGACCTGCGCGGCGTCAACTACCCGGGCTTCCCCGCCCTGTCGCTGGCCAGCGATGCGGTGCGTGGCCGTGCGCGGTGCAAGGCGGCTGGGGCCTGGGCCCGCCGGAGAGAGGGGAGCGTCTCGAGCGAGGCGGAGTTGGGCAGGGCTGCGGAGCCGGGGCCAGGGCTGGGCTGGGCAGCGGACCTGGGATGTACGCGGCGCATGGCCGTGCGCGGTGCAGCGGGGGAGGGGGGGGGCTGGCACCGCTCCCTCACTGGGACCTGGCCCCGCTGGAGAGAAGGGAGCCTCGCGCAGAGCTGAGCTGGGTGGGCTGCTAGGCTGGGCCTGGTCAGGCGATTGGGGATGTAAAGCGCCATAGGCTGGGCGGCGACGCGTGGCGCGGGGCGCTGGGCATACCCGCTCAGCCCGGTCCGTGCCCAACCCGCACCTCCTTGCTCCCCACGCCACCCCCGCAGGTGGCCCAGACGCTCACCATCCGCCTGGACAACCTGACCTTCCGCTACACCATCTCGCCCGACACCTCGTCCATCGACTTCACGGCCGCCGACCTGTGGATCGGGGGCAACATGACGGCCGTGGTGCGCACCGGCGCCCCGCGAGCCAGGAGACGACACCCCTGGCAGCCTTGCAGCCGGCTCCTCGCTTGGAGGGAGCCAGGGCGGCCCCTGACGGGCCAGGCACACCCCTCGCGCCAGCAGTCCTGCGGCCCGTCTTCATCCGCCGCCCTGCACCTCGCACCGCCGACCGGCGCCCTGCTGCCTCGCGCCTCCCTCCCCAGGCATACATCCCCCGCGACGTGGTGTCGCTGCCGCTGGCCGACCTCGCCTACCCGGCCATCAACGCCTCCCTGCGGGTCACCTCGCAGCCGCAGATGCCGCTGGAGCCCGCCGTACTTGCGCCCGCTGGCGCCGAGGACGCGGCCGGCAGCCAGAGGCTGCCGCGGCTCGGCGGCGGCGCCGGCGGCGGGCGCGGCGCAGGCAACGCAACGGTCGCAGAAGAGACGGAGCAGGATCCAGACGCGGCACGGCAGATCGTTGTTCCGCTGCCGGGGCCAGGGGCCGCGAACAATACGACGGTGCCGGGAGGCGGCGCGGCCGCGGCCGCGGCCGCCGCTCCGCCGCCTCCCGGCGCGGCGCCCGGCGCGGCGGCGAAGCCACCCTCTCCGCCGGCGCTGAGGCCACTGCGGGCAGGCATCGGCAGCAACGCCAGCGGAGCGCCCGGAGGTGCCGCAGCAGCAGGGGCCGCGCCACCGCCGCCATCGCCGCCGGCAGCAACTCCGCCTAGGGTAGGCCGCAACCTGGCCAAGGATATCAAGCATACGTCTTTTGGGATCTCCCGGCCTGCTTGCAACGAGCCCTTCTGCCGCGGACCGCCGCCAAACGTGCCCCTCCCCTCACGGCCTGCCCCAAACACACACAGGCAGGCACGGCTCCTGGAGCTGCAGGGGCCGCCGGCCAGCCTCCGGCTGCGGGTGCCGCGCCGTCTTTCCTGGGGCCAACCGCTGACACGGCGCCCCCTGCCAGCCCCGCCAGCAGCAACCCAGGCGGCGGCTCTCAGACGATGGCTGCGTCCTGGCACACCGGCCTGCCGCTGCTGCTGTGTTGGACACTGCCGGCGCTGCTCCTGGGCGGGGGCTGAGGAATGAGTTTTGCCGGAGTGCTGGCAGCGCCTTCCAGGGCGGGGAGAGGGGTGGAAGGGTGGGAGCTGGGATTGGGCCCGGCCATGGGGTTGGCTGTGGGAGCGGCCGCGGGGCTGAGGCCGGCGGGGGACGCCGTGGACTGACATGCTCAGGGCCGTGGCCTCTTTTTCGGGCAAGCCATGCAGAGCCATGCACCCATGCGCAGCTGGGGAAGTTCCAATGAATCGTGTGGAGTTGGAGTATCACGATATGCGCAGTATTGAATTGACGCGTGGAGGCTGAGACCCGTACATAGCGACAAACCCGTTGGCGTTTGACGCTGACCGTTCGTTCTCAGTGCACGACGCAAGCCGTCCTTCATTGTTGATGTGAGTCGGCGTCGTAGCACACCGTGTTGGATGGATGTTGAGGGGCACTATGGTTCTACGAGGCCCGTGCAGCGGGCGGTGTTGATGTGGTCGGCGGCCAGATAGGCATCTGGCCTTTGATAAGCTTGGCGCAGTGCGCTCCCAAGCGCAGAGTAGCGGGTTCCGGAGCGACGGCGGTTTGCGACGAGGCTCCGAGTTTAGCGTCAAGAGGGAGAAGCCGGCGTGTCACGGCCGCCAAGGGCACGTGCAACTTTGCCATGCAGGGCATGGCTTGCGGCAGACCCCCGGGTCAGTGACCCTGACAGACCTCGCTCGCGTCGCCGCGCGCGACAGGCACTCCAGTCGCCGTCGCCGTAGGGAAATCCAGCCCCCGTCAGCGGCCTCGGCCACCGAGGACCCCTGTGCAGACCTGTTGCGCGAGCTGCCGAGTGTTAAGGTGGAATTATTCATGCATCGCCGAGCTATCATGTGCTTCTATGAAACCCTGCCGCGCCTAATCGACACCGCCCGAGGGCCCATTGCCCTTATTGATGCGCGACAGCTCCAAGCCCACACAGCCTCAACACACCGATGCGCCCTGCGACGAGTGTGACTTCATACAATTGCTGCGATAGAGTCAAGCACCTGAGCCGCGACTAAAGTTGGGCTGACCGCGACGCATGCAGCGCCGTGCGCGCTGACGGGCGATGAACGGCAACGGCAAGGCCCCAGCGGCAGCTGACGACAACTCGTATGCGTCCCGCTTCTTGAAGGGGGCGGCCGTGAGCATATGGCAGAACTCAGGCGACAATGGCTCTAACTGGACGCGCTTCGCGCACAGCCGCTGGCCCTTCACGTATTTTGGCGTCCCTGCTATCCGCGGCAAGTACAACATCGACAACTGCAGCGACTTTTGGAACAAGTGAGCAAGCGTTACGGAGTCCCGCCATGACGTGGACGGCGGCTCGCCCGCGCCCATACCCCATCGCGTATGCGCTTCGTCGCGCGGCATGATGTGCGGGGCACCTCGGGGGGCCGAGGGGACGGATCCCGCTGCGCTGCACCCCACCTGCACGCATGCCGGGCATAAATCCCACGCGCCTGCCCCGCCCGCAGCTATGAGCGCGACATCAAGCTGGCCGCCGACATCGGCAGCACCACCTTCCGCTTCTCCATCGAGTGGCCGCGCATTGAGCCGGAACGCGGCGTGATCGACATGGAGGCCGTGCGCAGGTGGGCAGGCGCTGCACAGCCCCCTTCGGCTGTGCCACCCCCGTGCCCCGAACCCACCCTGGGCCACACCCATGCCTCTCCCCGCCACACCCTATGCATGCCGTCCCCCGTCCCGCCACCCCCGCCTAACTCTCCTCCGCCGCTGGGGTCACCCTGCATGCACGCATCCTGGGGTGGGGGTCGTGGTGCGGGCGCGTGGCATGGGCCGGGGTTCGTGATGCAGGGCGACCCCAGCGGCGGAGGGGGGTGAAGCGGAGGTGGCGGGACGGGGGATACGCCCGCACCACGACCCCCACCGCCACGACCCCCCGGCCAACACGCCCTGCCCGGCGGCGGCGCCAGCACACCCCACACCTGCCCGCCCCGATCCCTTTCAATGCACCTGTGCCCTCGCGCACCTCACCACCGATGCAGCTGCTGCCCAGCAGCCGGCTCGACGCTAGGCCCGCCTCCCCGGCTCAGCCGCCCACACCCTGCGTCCATACCACGCCCCCCTACTCCTCCCAGATGCACCTCCCTGCTCCCGCCGTGCGCCTGCCCCACGCAAACCCTGGCTCAAACCCTGGCCCACTGGCACCAAGCCATGCTGGACTGCCCCTAGCCCACCCCGGACCCTCCCAGGCGCAGCTCGCTACCCCGCCCACTACATGTCCCCCAGCCCCCGCAACCCCCGCAACCCCTGGCCCCCGCCGCAGGTACCACGACATGCTGGACTGCATGATTGCGCACGGCCTGGAGCCCAACGCCACGCTGTGGCACTTCACGCACCCCACTTGGTTCGAGGACATGGGCGGCTTCACCAAGGAGGAGAACATCCCCGCCTTCGTGTCCTACTCGACGCGCTGCTTCGAGTGGTTCAAGTCCAAGATCAAGCTGTGGGCCACCTTCAACGAGCCCACGGTACGGCCCGGTGCCACGGACGTTGCGGGGAGACCCCTACGTCCCTACGCCCCCGCTTCCCTGCTTCGCGCACGCCCGCACATACCCCATCCCGGCAGCACCTGACCCCGCCTGGCTTGCCCCGATGCCCCCCTCCCCATCGCCCGTCCCTCCCCCGCCCAGTGCGCGCTGTTCCTGGGGTTCGTGGTGGGCATCGCGCCGCCCGGCCGCATCTTTGACCTGGTCAACGCCGGCCGCTTCCTGAGCACCATGCTCAAGGCGCACGTGGCCGCGTACAAGGCCATCAAGGCGCTGCCGGGGGGGCAGCAGGCGCAGGTGCGGGCGTGGGGGGGCGAGGGCGAGCGGCCCTCCGCACAGCGGCGGGGCCGCTCCCGCTGGCGAAGCTCGCGCCTGCCACCGCGAGGCAGGTGGCGGCGCTGACGTGACGCCTGTGCCGCTGTGCCGCTGCAGGTGGGGCTGGTGAGCCACCACATCACCTTCGAGGCGCAGGGCACCGGACTGGTGCACGGCGTCGCAAAGTGAGCTCGGGGCGCCGTGCAGCCGCCAGGGACGCGCTGGCCTCAGGAGTGCGCTTGCGAGTGCGGCGCCCGGCAGTGGCTGCGCCCTGATCCCAACGCGCCTGGCCCAGCTCCTTTGCCTATGCACCACCCCACTCATTCTTGTGCCGCTTGGACCCCGTAACCCACCGCATCGTTGCGTTCCCCGTCCCGGCTCCCGGCCGCCCGCTTCTCGCAGGCTGCTGTCGGACTGGATGACGTACTGGTGGGGCTGGGATGTGATGGAGCACTGGATGCTGACCGGCGAGTTCGTGTGGAAGCTGCCGGTGCTGGGCGTGTGGCAGCGCTGGCAGGACCCCGAGGGCAAGCCGCCCTGCGACTGGTGAGCGGGCTGCAGGGGAGGAAGGAAAGGGGCAGGGGGAGGGTGGAGGAGGGGGCGGACCAGGAGGGGGGCGGGCTCCGCCAAGCAATAGCTTTGGGGAACCGGGAGCGGGGCCGGCGCCGGGGCCTGGGCGTGCCGGAAGCGGCGCCAACAGCCGGCAGCCGTCTCCATACGCAGCGCGGCGGGCCGTGCTAGGGCGGGCGCTGTGTGCCAATGCAAGCCGCCGGCTGTCCGCGGCCTCTGCCGCGCTACCGCGCCGTCGCCGCCCCATGCGTCCCACCTGCCCCGCTACCTCCCGCCCTCTACCGCGCTGCCTCAGTCACCCTGACCTGCCTGCGAACCCCCCTCCCCTCCGTCTCCCATTCTGCCCCTGCCGCCATCTGCCAGGTGGGGCATCAACTACTACAGCCGCGGCATCTTCTCCTGGTACCTGGTGCCCTCCTGCCGCCAGGCCGAGGTGATGACCGACATGTACTACCCCATCTACCCAGAGGGCATGTACCAGTGCATCAAGAGGTGGGGCGTGGGCGTGGGGGAGGTTGGAGGAGGGAGGGGGTGGGCAGGGCAATCCTAAGGCCATCAGGTACATCCGGCGCCATCTGAGGGTGTCAGCAGCGACGCAGGCAGGAAGGCAGCGAGGGTGCGAAGGGACCGAGGCCGGGCAGCGAGCGCTGGTCTGGCTGCTGCACACAGCTCGCAGGTCCGGAAGATGCCGTGGGGCATGTGCGTCTTGGGCGTCGACCCGTGCCGCCTTCATGGTGGGCAGGCCACAATGAGGGCTGCAAGGGCGATCACGTGACCGACCTACCCAGCAGCACCATCTGTGTCCGCGCGTTGTGAGCCGGTGAGGTCAGCCCGTCACACCGGCAGCGGAGGCAGCGGCTGCGTTTTGGAGCGCGGCTGAGATTGCAGCCACATGGCTTGTTCCTCCAGCGACCACTGCTGAGGGTAGAGGTGTTGAGATGGACCTAGGACCACCATGTTCGGAGGCAGTCGCAGGGCGCACGAGCCGCGCGGCGGCAGGATCAGCCCCGCCGGCCCCGGGCGGTGTTCCCGGGGTTGCTGGGACACGGCCGCAGCTCAGTTAGGAGACCCAGTTGATGCCGTGGGGTGCGTGTCTGTTGCCATCGGTCCTGGAACGCCCACATTGCCGCTCGCCGATGGAGGGGGTCGAGGAGGGCAGCATGAGGCCGGACAACAAGCATGCACGCCGTGGTGTCAACCGGGGCTGCTGGCTGTGGGGCTGCTGGGTCAGCCTCTGTGTGCGACCCAGCACCCCAACAGCCAGAGCATTCGTGCCACGACTCCGAGCCGCCCCGCCTGGCCCCGCTGCCCCTGGCCTGCCACATCCCGGAGCAGGTGCTCCAAGTTCGGCATCCCCATGTATATCACGGAGACCGGCATCGCGGACGCGCGCGACGACCGCCGCGCCATCATGATCGACGCCTACTTCAAGGAGGTGGGCTGCGCGGCATCAGGGAACGGGGCCCCAATCATCAGGAGAATGGTTGCGGTCTAGGCAGCCTCCCCGGGGGCTGAGAATGGCTGCGGTCTAGGCAGGTTCCCCGGTGGCTTGCACCGCAAGCCTGCAGCCGAGCCCCGTCGCCGGTAGCAGCCGCGAGGTGCGCCGCACGCAGAGGCCACGGCAGCGCCCATGCGCGGCGCAACGGGGATGCTGCGCTGCTGAGGCGAACAAAGCCCTGCGGCCCCTGGCGCCCGTGCTGCGGCCGCCGCAGGTGCTGCGCGCGATGGCGGACGGCTACGACGTGCGCGGCTTCTACTACTGGTGAGAGACGGGGGTGAAGGAGCAGCGTGGGAGGCACGCATCGGAGTCAGTGAGGGAGGGGGCGTGTGGCAGAGGAATGCCGAGCCACGATGTCCGATGAGTGCGTAGGGCGCGGCGGCATACCGGTGTTATGTGTCGCCCGACCCACATCGCGCCGCGCCCACCTGCACGGCTGCTGCGCTGCTGCGCAATCTCTTGACCGGCCAGGCGCCTTCGCCATCCAGGCATCACGCGCCCTCGCGCCCGGCCCCTACCCCCAACCCTCTCTCCCCTCTGCTCCCTCGCCCTTCCCCCTAGGACGCTGGTGGACAACCTGGAGTGGGCCACGGGCTACACCATGAAGTTCGGGCTGTACGCCTGGGAGCCGGACGGCAGCGTGGACCGCAAGCTCAAGGTCCGGGGGGCAGGGCACAGCACAGCACAGCATCGCACAGCACAGCATCGCACAGCACAGCACAGCGCCGGCGGCAGCGGCCGGAGGGGGGCCATGCAACGAGGCGGCCGGGGGCCGGGACTAGTCGGGGGCCTGTGGAGGTCGGACCTCACCCCAGCAGGCAGCGCAGCGGCCCCGGGGCGCCACGCGAGCCGGATTCGGCCCGGCCCCTTGGCGGCGGCCTCCTTGGTAGGGGGCAGCAGGCAGCGGGCCGGTCCTCGCGCGCCAGGGAGCCCGGCTCTGGCGCCTGCAGCAGCTGTTCGCTCCTGCCATTCTGGCTGCAGGGCCCACGTGGCCACGCACCACTCCCCCTCCCTCCCACACCCCCGCAGGAGGGCAGCAAGACGCTGGTGCGCTATTTCCGCACGCTGCCGGACGACCTGGCGGGCGTGCGCAAGGCGGCGCGTGTGGTGCAGGCCGAGGCGGGCCCCGACCTGGGGGTGGAGGCGGAGCTGGCGGCCGAGGGCCTGACGCGCATGGGCCCCGGCGGCAAGGTGGTGACGGAGGGCACCGGCAAGGGGCGGGAGGTGGGCAAGAAGGGCGTGGGCATGGTGGCGATTGGGTGAGGGGGCGGCGTGGGCGGCGGGGCAGGAGGGGCGAGAGGGGAAAAAGGCAGTGGGTGCAGGCAAAGAAAGGGAGGGGGCTAAATGTGGAAAGTGGGTTTACGGTAAATGCGGGGCAAGCGGACGTGGCGAGCTCGGCATGGTGGCCATGGGGTGAGGGCGCACTGGGTTGGGGGCTGCTGGCTGTGGGGGCTGTGAAAGGGCGGAGGGCGGAGCCTGCGGATGAGAGGGTTGGGGCGGCAACGAGCGCTGCAGGAGCTTGTGCGGATGCAGGTGTCGTGTGGGAGACTACAGGACTGTGTGGGGCAGGAAGTTGGAGGATCCGTGGTGCAGGATGCGCTGACGCCAGGATGCAGCAGGTGACGAGGGACGCCGCCGGCGTGCGGCCGCTGAAGCGCTGATCGTGTCGAACCAGGGCAGGAATGCGGGCCCCAGAGGGACATTCACCGCACGGATGCTGCACGGACGCTGGATGCGGCGGTGGCGTGGGGCTGCGAGCCGTGGCTGTATGCCCTGGTGGTGGCTGCTGTGATGCAGGAGGGCGCCCGTGCGGCGGCTAGGCGAGGGCGCGCGGCGGCATGCACGTACAACACGCCCGTTTTCACGGACCTGTGGAATTGGTGGAACAGATTGGAGCAATGGCCACGTGGGTGGCCTCTTTTGGGGCCGAGCCATGCGCCCATGCGCAGCTGGGACAGGTTTTACAACCTGCTTACGTTCGCTCCGTTCTCTCTTGCCTTCCATCCCCGTTAAGCGAGTCCCTGCAGCTCTCGCACAGCGGCTTGCGCAGCAATAGCGCACAGCACACAGTCCTTATTCTCGCCAGCGCGCTCGCGCGGCAGCAGCTAATGGGCGTGCCTGCCTTCGGCGCCTAGCCAGCGTCATGCAATGCTACTGGTACAACAGGGGCATAGCCGCTATCGGCATATGCCCCAACGCCTCTACTCCCCTGCGTCCGCGGCGCGTGTTGCCTGCCTCGCTATCGCCACATTCCAACTCCTCAGCCCCAGCTACAACACCCTGAGTGATATCGATTCTCGGCACCGCCACCGCCACCGCTCCTCCTGCGCACCGCTCACTCCTGCGGCTTGCTCTTGCAGCCGCCGCCGCCCCCGCAGCCGCCGCCCCCGCCGCAGCCGCCGCCGCCACCGCTGGCCGCGGCCCTTGGCGCCATGCTCACGGGCAACCCCTCGCGCAGCCAGCCCTCCATGCCGCCCGTGACGTTCCACACGTTGCCAAAGCCAAACACCTTGCTGAGCCGCACCGTCGCCTGCGCCGAGCGCCGCCCCGAGCCGCACACCACCGCCACCGGCCGGCCGCGGTACTCGTCCAGGCTGCCGGACCGCACCTGAAGGTGGGTCGTGGGGGAGCGAATGGGAGGGCGCTGCGAGGTCAGCGGGTCGTGGCTAGCGAGGCGAGCAGCGGCAGGAGGTCCCGATGCGAGATGTGGCTGCTAGGACCCTCCGCAGCGGCGACCACCGGCGCCGTCTTGGCTCCCCACTGCCATCATGACAGGGCCCTGCCAGGTCCGCCTATAGGTTTGGGCCAACCAGCGGCCTAGAGGAAGCAGTTGGGCCAACCTCGGACAACCTCATTCCGGCTTCCCCGGCTTCCCCGGCTGCACAGCACGCAACGCAGCCCTTCCTGCTAGCCCTCTACTTCTCCAACCCCAATCTAATCCCTGTAACCCCCAACCCGTTGCCGCCTCAGCTTACCGCGGGCGACAGGTCCGTGTCCAGGGGCAGGCAGTTGGCGCCGGTGATGTGGCCAGCCTCGAACTCCTCGCGCGACCGCACGTCCAGCAGCAGCGCAATTTGACCCGTGGCCAGCCGCTCGTGCAGCTCGTGCGGCGGCAGCTCCTGGAAGACGGCAGGATGAGAGGTGCAGAGATAAGGTTGTAAGACGGGCGCAGTTTGGGGATGGCAAGAGCGCAACATTGCGTGACCGGCAGAGTGGGGATGGCACACGCCAAGCTGGTTCCAGTCGGGCGCCCGTGATGTGGGTCGGGCGATCGCATACCGGTAGCTTGATTCCGGCAGCAGGCAATCGGAAGCAGCGGCAACGCCAGGGCCGTTCCAGCTATTGGGCAGCTGCGGTGCGGGCCCTACCTGGAAGCCGGCCTCTGCTGAGTAGGCGCTCGGGAGGTCGACGGAGGCGTTGGCCAGGGGTGATGCATGGGCGTCGTCGTCGAGCTGGGGCACAGGCAGGCTGTCGGCCACAGAGCGCGCGTTCTGTAGCATGGTCAGCGTGGGCGACGAGAGGGGCCCGTCCGAGTCCTCATCTGATGATGTGCCGCCGTTCCTGTAGTCTGTCCATGACTGTTGGGGCGAGGGATGGTCGGCGGATGGGTGGGGGGAGGGGCGCTGGGTTAGCGGCACGCGATGTACCCTACGGGCACGTGGGTCACGACCACCTGCTGTGCTTGCCAGGTTGCGGCCGCGTGTGATAGTGTGCTTACTGGGTGGTGCTCGAGGCCTTGGTAGCCGCTCGCGTGCGAGTCCTCCCACGCGCCAGCGTTGGGCACCTCCATCGTGGTGTAGCCCTCCTCCTCATCGTCGGAGTCCCACCGGAGCAAGTGGCTGCCGTGCAACGGGTTAAGGTCCGCCAGGAGTGACTCGACGTCTACCAGGCGGTCGCCGTCCACGGGTGGCTCGGTGCTGGGCCGGCCGCGATTGTCTGCGGTTGTCTCCAACGTCGGAACCGCGTTGGGGTTGACCATCTCCGCCACCCGCATAACCGGCGAGCTTCTTGGTGGAAACAGAGCCCTTTGGGGTGCAAGGCTGCCGGAGATCCGGCAGCGCTTTGGAAGGCCATGCGCTTGCGTAGCCGCGAAGACAGAGCACGTCACGAGCTGCGCCATGATGTAATCGGCACTGTGGAGCTTGTTGGTGTGGCGTCGGGTTTGTCGGAACCCTGCACTTTGCGGAAGAAAAGGAATCGCGAAAAGCGGATGGCCGAGATCGGGCGTAACCCTGGCACGCGCCTTTTCCCCTTCTTTTCCCCCTCGCGAAGAAGGCCCGTGTCGTCCTCTCGTCTTTGATAGCACATGACTTGGTGTGCAACCGACGAAGAGCCGCTAGAGTTGGGGGCCGAACGTCGGCCCATCATGATGCTAACAATTTAAGCCGAAACAGGTGACCGTCGACAGGCTCCTGCGAAGGACCTCTCCAGCTTAACAGCATCACAATAGCGCAGGTGGCAGTGGCTGCATATATAGCTCGGTGTGGAAACATGGTGCCCTGCCCTCCCCCGACGTCCTCTCCCAGGCTGCGCCCGTGGCCGCGCCGGCATGGCACGAACCCGCTCTGTACGCCTCTCCCCACTGTCACTCCTGCGCACATATATCATCGCACCACCATCTGCCATACATCCCACCAGCCATCGCGGCGTCGTAGCAACAAACCCTGAGCTCCCTCTGGCCGCGACACCATGCGCCAACTTAAACACCATGAGCAGAAGTTGTTAAAGAAGGTCAACTTCTTACGATGGAAGAGCGAAGACAATGTGCGGGAGCTGCAGGTGCGCGGAGAGCCGGCGTTCACGATGGAATCGTGGCGGCCGGACAACATTATATTCCAGCGCAGTCGGACGCAATTGGTAGCCACGGTGCATATGTTGATAAGGCACACCTCGCGTGTGGGCGCGACCTGGCGCAGGTCATTCGGCGATACCACATCCAGGACCGCGACGACTACAAGAAGTACAATAAGATATGTGGCATGATCACCAAGATGACGAACATGCTGAAGCAGCTGGACGCCAACGACACGACACGCATCGAGCTGACCGACCAGCTACTCGACAAGTGAGCCCCGGCAGCCTCCCCTGCCCCTCCACACCTCGCCCCTCCCGTTTCCCAGCCTTCGCTCCTCATCTAACCACAGGCTGTACAACATGGGCGTGCTGTCCACCAAGAAGAGCCTGGTGCAGGTCGACAAGCTAGCCACGGCGGCCTTCTGCCGGCGGCGGCTGCCCGTGGTCATGGTGCGGCTTAAGATGTCGGAGACGCTGCGCGAGGCAGTCACCTTCATTGAGCAGGTGCGCGCGGCGGCCTGGCATGGGGCGCTCGTGGCTGACTGTGCAACCGCGTGGCCAAGGCGCCCGCCAGCCGGCTCCGCTGCTCAGGCACTCAGCCTCCCTCTCTGGCCTGAGGGAGCCGGGCGGTAGCGGAAGGCACCACCGAGTGGGGCGGCTGCCGTGGCGAGCAGAACATCAGGGCGGAAGCCAGCCATGGCCGTGCCCATGGCTGGCATGAGCGGAGGTTGCTGGCAGCGGCCGGGACACCGCCCAGCCAGACGGCTCCCGGCCCCTCTCTGACCAGCCCCGCGCTTCTTCAGCCCGCTGCGCTGCCCCTTTCCTTGGCGCTTTGCACGCGCAGGGCCACGTCCGCGTAGGCCCCACCACTGTGACGGACCCGGCCTACCACGTAACTCGCAACATGGAGGACTTCGTGACGTGGGTTGACACCAGCAAGATCAAGCGCAAGGTGCTCAAGTACAACGACAAGCTGGACGACTACGACCTGCTCATGTAGGCGTGCACGTGGCCGTGGAGCTGTGGAGCTTGGAGTGGGTGAGAGCAACTTCTCGCGGCCCTCGCTGCTACTCGTGGTGTGGTGGCCCATGTGGCGCTGCAGCCGCAGCGGCTGGGGCAGCTGGGCGGGCGTGCGGAGCGGTGCCGTGCCGTCGGAGGGTGGCGGCGCGCTGCCGGGGCGTGGCCGATATGGTGCCGACGTACGAGAGGGCAGTGAGGAGCTGGGCTGGTGTGCTGGGCGTAGCGGATAGACATGGGGGCTTGCTTGCCAGGCATTTACATGGGTTGCTGGCTGCACGATGCGGAGGAGCGCGGATGCGGATGGGGAGGGTAGACGGAGTGCGGCGCATTGTGGGGCTTCCTTATGCCGCCGCGCTTGCGGCTTGACCCTGACGAGTGACGATGTGCATGTGTCGGTTGATTGGTGTGGACGTGTAGGACTGCGGGCAGACTGGGACTCAGCTTGTCTGCAACAGACTCGAGCAGGACGTGCTTGCGGAGAGCGACGAGAGGAGTCGAGCGGGAGGTGCATGGGAGCGGCGTGTGCGTACACATGGCGGGCGGCTTGAGCCCGGCGCTACACAACCTGTGTAACTGACGGTCGGAACGGTCGCTACCACGTTGCTGTCATACTTCAGGCGCCAAGTGTGCAGCGCGTGTACGTCAGCCCCCAGGAGGCCTTGTCCCGTCGCCGCGGAAGCTGTGGCTCCCGCGCCGCCGGCACTCTCATGGCGCACCTATCCCAGCCCGCCGCCACCGCAACACGCGAGCACCCATGCCCGCGGACCGCGGCCACCACGTCCAGTCCAGCCTGTCGAGCCTGTTGCACTAGGGCATGCGAATACGCATCCAGTCCTTGTCCGACATATGCCTGACCGACTATCGTAGCAAGCATGCGCACCCTCTCGCTGCCTCCGGACCACCATGAATCGTGACCATCGCCCCGACTGGCGGCAGCAACAACACACCCGACCTCGCACACTATCGTACCCCCTCGCGCGGCGGCAGCCCCAGCTGCTGCCCCATGTGGGCCCGCCCCATTCGCCACTCGCCGTCATGGCGCCCCGGCCTCCACGGCAGGATGCGCCGTCAACTGCCGGCGCGTTCCCGCACCTCGCGTAAGCCAGCGCTCCCGCACCCCGCGTAAGCCAGCCCGTCAACTCAAGCCCCCTGCCACACACGTGCCTCGCCCTGCCCCTGCCCCTGCTCCGCGTCACAGATCACGACGACCTGTTCTTGGCGGGCTGCGTGTCAGTCACTGCCGCCGTCACTCCCACTCGTCAAGCCAACACCCAACACCTGGCACTCCGCGCCCCTCGCATCATATGTATCGCAGCGCCGCCCAGCAGGCCGAACGGTTCCACTCGCCCTCACCGCACAATCAGCGGCCATGCTCATTGCCTGACTAGGCGCCGCCATGCGGTCCGCCGCGCTGCAGACTACCACACCGAGCCGCCGTAGCGAGGGGCTACGAGGTGCCGTCGTCCTCCTCGAACGCCAGCTGCTTGCCCGCCGCCACTGCGATGGCCTCCCGGATGGCGATCGCCCACTCGCAGCACTCCTCCACGCTCGCAGCCTGCGCGGCATCGAAAGACACACGGACCGCATGACCGCAGCCCTGAGGCGGCCCTCGCTGCACGGCAAGCGCGCCCGGCGGCAGCAGGCCTCCTGCGCCGCGCTCCAGACGCAGCCCCCGCGTGCAGCTCACACCTGGAACGTCACTCGCCGCCCCCGGATGCCGCCCAGCCAGCCGCCGCCCTTGGCGCTCTCCAGGATGTTGAAGCGAGGCGCCTGAAGTACCAGGAGGGACCAGAGCAGTGCCACGGGCCAGCTCGGGAGCGCACCCTGCCCGCACTATGCCGTGTCCCATGGCTAGCCGCTGCTGCCACCCTGCCCATGCACCGTAGCCCAACCCAGGCCTTACCGCCGCCCAACTTTCACTGTCCGCGCCTCCTCTCTCCCTCTACATACGGCCCCCACCCCCGTGCCCCAGCTCGGCCGTACCTTGCCCGCCTCGAAGGCGCAGCGGCCCAGCGCGAGGCTGTCCATGGGCCGAACGTCCTCGGCCTTGGAGAACCAATGCAGGTAGCCTGGGGGGCAAGGGTTCGGGGAGGGAGGGTACAGCAAGATAAGGGAGGTAGGGGCCACACGGGCGTGGGGACACGGCCGCACAGGAGGCCTAGCGCCGCGCGCATGCTCGGGGCACGGGTGAGGAGGACAGGGGGAACGGCCCGGCAAGCGCACAAGGCCAAGGCCATGCCCTTGATCCAGCCCGGCCGCTGTGCTGCACAAGCCATGACGCCACGCGCCGTCTTGTCCTTGTGCAGCACTCGGAACAGAGCTATCCCCACGACCCGGCTCGGCCGCTGCGCCTATCCAGGACCGCCATCACAGCTCCCCTGGCTCACCTGCTCGCGTCAGCACAAAGTGGCACTTGCGCCAGCGCTCGCCCGCCGCCTCCCAGATCTGCAGGTCGCCCTGCCGCGCGATCTCGGGGCTGCAGAACAGCTCCGCGCACACGCTGTGCAGGCACTCGGCCTGCCGCGCTCCCAGGCCCTCGGCGGTGGTGCTGGCGGCCGCCGCCATGTCCCGCAGGGGGCCCAGCTTGTGCTCGGGCTCGATGGCGCGCAGCACCGACTGCGGGGCGGGGGCCGGCAGGGAGGAAGGGACTAAGGCCGGAGTGTGGCATCCGCCTGTTTGGGGGCAGGTGAGCTGCGTCCGAGTGCGGCTGGTTGCCTGGCCAACACGGCCCGCAACACGTCCGCAGCGGAGCTCTCCGGAGCGGCGCGCCCCAACCCTGTCCGCCCGCTCACCGCCATGGAGTCCAGGTCGTGTTGCAGCGGCAGCATGGCAGCCCGGTAGGAGTCCACCGCGGAGGTCATGGCCTGGCAGGGCGGGGAGGCCGCGAGCGGCTTCACGCCATAGAACGTAAGCCTCCGCTGCGTGGCGCCATGAAGCGCGCAGCACAGCACCCACGCCACCCGACACGGGGCCAGGCCGCAGGCTCCTGCAACGCCTGCACGCCTCTGTGCCGCATCCGCCCGGCGGTCCAGCCGCACCCCCGGGGCCAGCCCCACCTGCGTCGCCAGCTCCATGCGACGCTGCTCAAGGCCCGCCAGCCGCGCAAAGCCCGTTTTGAGCAGCGACCGCTCCGCGTCCTGCCACCGCTGCAGCGCCTGCGCAGGGCAACACCCGGGAGCCACCACCCCCCACCGCGTCGGCTTCGCCAGGCCCCCAGCCTCTGCCACCAGGCAGCAGCCTTTCCCACCAGTCCACCCCCTTGCTGACCATGCCCCCTTTGCGCCTTCCCTGCCGCACCTCTCGGCCCCCACCTTTCCTTTCCTTTCCCGCCCCTGCCCTCCCGCCCCTGCCCCCCCTTCCCTGCCCTCCCTTCCCTCCCGGCCCACCTGCTGCTCCGCCACCAGCCGCCCCTCGCTGGCCCATGGATCCGCCTCCGGCGCCCTGGTGGGCCGCCCCTGCATGCGCTCCGCCAGCACGCCCTCGAAGCCGCGACACGCAGCCACGTGCTCGCCCAGCGCCGCCGTCAGGCTGCGCCGGCAGCCGTCGATGGCCCGGTGCGCGGAGGCGGCCTCCGCCGACAGCTCCCGCGACGCCAGCCGGTAGTCGGACAGCAGCGCGCCCACGTCCTTGGACAGCGCCGACAGCGAGCCGTGCAGCGGGCTGCGAGCCAGTGCCGTTACAGGGCAGACGGGAGTCGTCAGGGGAGCGGGGGGCGGTGGCACGGGGAAGGGCAGCGGGGTAGGTGCTGCTATGGACCACAGAATTGCCTCGGCTGGCGGTGCCAATTCAGGAGCGCCCGGCGGCTGCCTCCCCGTCATGCCCTCGGGCGGGGTTCGGCCCGCCCACGGCCCACGGCACTGCCGGGTCGTTTATGCGTCGGTGCGGGTCGTGGGGCGGCAGCCCACACCGTTTCCCGCAGGGGGCCATCGGCTGAAGCCCACACTGCGACGAACGTGTGGCGCCCGCCAGAGCCTCACCCCACGGCCCGGGCTCACCCGTGGGCCTGGTGTATGACGGAGGGCACCCGCAGCAGCGCCTCCCCGGCCGCCCGCAGCTCGCCGTCCTCGCCCTCCAGGCCGCACAGCTTGACGCGCGAGGCTGCGGCCATGGCGGCAGCGTACGCCGCCTCCGCCTGCCCCAGCGCCGACAGCAGCGCCGACAGGCCCTCCAGCACCCTGCCGTGCGGTGCGGTTGGATGTACCGAGTGTGCGAGGGTGGGGCCGTGCTGAAAGGACACTGGTACCCTCAGCGCTCGCAGCCTGCCCCCGATTCTCCCGGCCGCGTTCCCGGTTGCTCCCCACCTCCAACCCGACCTGCGGCGCAGCCGCTGGCGGCGCCGGGCTCCCGCTGTCCCCAACACCCGCGCCAAGTCTCCCTAAAACGTCCCTCCCCTCCCCTCCCCCAGCGCTCGCGCCTGCCCGGCTTACTTGCAGCTGTTCTGCAGCCGCTCCAGGATCTGCCCCGCCAGGTCCCTGTTCACGCGGCTCTCGTCCCCAAGGTCGTCCTCCATGGCCGCCACCGCGGCGCGCTGCCGCGCAATCTCCGCGTCAAACGTGCCTGCGCGCGCAGCCGCCCGTCAACAGGTGCCGCTGCAGCACCCAAGAACCCCATGAAAGCTCATCCAAGATTCCTTACGGAGACCCAGCCCCACCTATGGACGAGACGGAGGCCATGCTGGGCAGCCGCGCATCGCCGTTGGCGCCGCCGGGGGAGCCCGGGCCGCCGCCGTGGAAGCCCGGCGGCGGCAGCATGCCGTTTGCGCTGGCGCTGGTTCGGCTGTACATGCCGTTGACCGACGGGCCTGCACTGCCGCTGCTGGTGCGACTTCGGACACCGTCTGAAGGCGCGGAGTGGAGCGCCGCGGCTGCGGCTGCAGGGCGCCAGGCGCAGGGGCCGACATACGAGGAAACGTGTGGGGTGGGACAAGAGGAGCGAGGGCAGGGCACGGGGCAGCGGTCGCATGTGGAGCCGTCCCGTTCGCGTGTTTGCGGTCGTTGCGGCAGGCCCCGGCCCCACCCAGGGCGTAGCTCTCGCTGGCGCGGCCGAAGGACGACGCCACGTCCATCTCCCTCCGCGCCGCTCGCCCGATGCTGGTGTTGCGGGTAATCATACTGAGGTCAAAGGGCTCGGTGAACTTGGGGCTGGCCCTGTGAAGGAGGAGTGGCAGGAAGGGCCGATTAGGGGCAGTGGAGGGCGGCTTGCCTCCGTTTCCCAGGCGCTGTGGGCCCTCGACTGAGGAGCAGGAAGGCCGAGAGACTTGGCTTGGCTCTCGTGCCGCTGCTCTCCTTCCCGTGAAGCGGTCGGCCCTTTAGGTTGGGCGCCTCACTTGCGGAGCATCTCCGCGAGGAGCTCAGCGTCCAGCTGCTCATCGAGGTCCGCGTGTGGGGGCGGAGGGTAACTATGCCCCACCCGGTCCTCCTTGCGGATGGCAAGGGGCGGGCTGGCGCCCGCGCAGGACAGAGCCCTTCCGCGCAAAGCCACGCCGTCGTCTGAGTCGCATGGTTCCTGCGCGGCCGGTGAGAAACTTAAAAGCTGGCCTCTGCAGGGCCTCCGTGAACATCGCCACGTCAACAAGGCCAGTCACACCGCTGGCCGTCCCAGAATCACGACAGCGAGCGCTGGCGTACGATAAGTTCATACAACGGGCCGCTGCGCGCGCGCGCGTGCCGGCGCTCGCTTTACCCACGTTTGCAATTTCGTTCTCCGCTTCGTCCGGTGTTCCCGTTGATGTCTCATCTGGGTATTCGAGCATATCAGGCTAGCAACAGACAGCGAGCGACTCAGCGGTGCGCGGGAAAGCTCGGGCAGAGAACAGCTGTTGTCAGGTCAACCTTATTGGCTACAGTGCTGGCGACCTTGTTAAATCATGACAATTGAGGCTTCCAGGCCCGCGTTTCAGGGGCAGCACATCAACGACCGGCACGGCAAACCCACGCTCACCCCGGCGGAGTCCCCGCGACTCGGCATATAAGAGGACTCAACGGGATGGAGGAGGACAAGCCCCCCGACTGCGACCTCTCAAAGTTACAGCTCGTAGCCATTATGATCACCGTGGTGCGTGGTGCAGTCAACCACAGTAGTTCATGTGGGCTAGCCAGAGGATCCTCGACGCATTCTCGCGGCACCACGCTCTCTCAGCACTCAGCGCACCCGAGGCACATCCTCTCTCATCCCTACCGCCTATTTCCGGCCCCTTCTCTCCACTTGCATCGCACTTGACGGCGGTCCGGCCCGTGCCAAGGCAGCTGCTCCCCTCACAAGACTAACTACCCCACCAACACACACACACCGCCCTCTACCACCACACCCACAGCCACTCGAGCAGCCCCGGGTGCGCCATGCGCTCGCCGTGCCGCGCCGCAGCCGCCGCCGCCGCCGTCGCGGGGCCCTGCACCGTCGCCCACAGCGGCGACGCCGCCACCGCCTCCCGCACCTGCGCCGCGACCGGCCGGTGCCCGGGGTCCGCCGCCTCCGCCACCACCGCCCACACGAACCCCACCATCGCCGCCCGACCCAGCCACCGGTGCGCTCGAGAGCTCATCAGCAGCCCTCGCGTGCGCAGCCTGAGGTGCGGCTTCAGCTGACGGTGCGCGGCGGTGAGCAGCACAATGGTGGCGAAGGCGGAGGGGATGGCCAGCGGCCGGTCGAGCGCCTGCCGCAGCAGCGGCGGGCCGCCGTGCAGCTCCGCTGCCAGTCCGGCCGCGAGGCCCAGGATGGCGAGACGGCCGTTGAGCAGCTCCACGGGCCGCCACAGGGCCAGCTGCGAGGGGAAGGGGACCGGGGAAGGGATGCGAGGGAGGCGGAGATGAGCGAGAGCGTGGCGAGGCAGCTGGGGACAAGGAAGCCTGGGCGCACCGGCCTGAGGCACGGGAGGTTGGGCAACGCTGCGGGGCCCTGTCTACCAGCAAGGCCCAAGGCCACGTCCGCACCAACGACACCAGCCTGCGGCCCCATCCGGCAGCCCCAACACCCCAGATCCCCCCAAGCCGCCCGCCCCGACGCACCTGCAGCTGCAGCAGCTCCAGCTGCAGCCGCAGCACCGCCCCCTGCATAGCCACGTGTGACATGGGGTGGTCCTCCACCCACGCCTCCAGCGCGCGCGCCTCGGCCCGCTGCGCCGCCGCCGACTCCAACATGCTCGCCAGAGCGCCGCGCGCCTCGTCGGGGCTGCCTAGCTGCCGCGCCCCGGCGGCGCCATCGGCACCGTCGACGGTGGCGTCGAGCGACACCGTCGTCTGGCGGGCGTTGACGGTGACGTCAGCGGCGCCGTCGGCGGCTGACGGTGGCGGCGGCGCGGTCAGGCCCTCAACGATGGCGCGGCCCAGGCTGAGCGCGGCGGCGTCGGTGAGCTGGTCCCATGGGTCGGCTTGAGGTAAAGGAGGGAGGACCGGCGCTGGCGGCGCCGCCGGCGCCAGCCAGCGGCGGAGTGGCAGGCTGGCGGCGCCGACCACAAGGCGGAGTGGCCATGGTGTGCCTGGCGGCAGCTGCCAGGCACCGGCAGCCGGCGGCGGCGGTGCCGCCGCCGGCATGGGCAGTGGCTGCACCGGCGCGGGCGCTTGGGCGCGCCGGCGGGCGGAGACCACGCCTGGCGGCGCCGGCAGGCGACGGCCGCGGGCTGTGACGGACACGTGGCGCTCGGTGAACACCACCTGGGCCCTGGGGGACTCGGAGGTGGGCCCGGCCTCGCCGCTTCCTTCCCGCGGAGTCGCCGGTATGGCTCCCACGTCATGTCCGGCAGCTGCGCCGCCAAGCGGGATGATCGCCGGCGGCGCCGCAGGCTCCGACGGTAGCAGCGCCGCCGCCGCTGACGGCGGTGGCGCCTCCTCGGGGTGCAGCAGGCGGCGGTACCGCTGGCCCAGCTCCGCCGGCGGCCGCACGGAGCGAGGCATGAGCAGCGTCGACGCGGCGCCGGCGAGTGCCTCGGCGGAGGTGACCCCACCCGGCAGCCGGCCGGCGCGTTGTCGCTCCGATGGCGGCGGCTGGGCCGTCGGCGGCGACGGGTACGACAGGGCCGAGGGGGAAGCCGAGGGCGAGGGGCTGGGCTCCTGCGGCGCGTCCTCGTCGCTGCCGCTGCTGCCGTTGCCGCTGAGCTCGCCGTCGTGCCAGCGGCGCCGCTGGCGGCGGGACTCGGACTGCAGGCGGTGCTGCGCGAGGTGGTGCTCCAGGGCCGCACGGGCCGCCTCAACGGGAGGCCCCGCCGCCGCCGCATCTTCCCAGGAAGGGCTGGGGGTGTCGACTGAGGGGTCCGGCGAGGACGTCGAGGCGTCGGCGCGGGGCTCCGGCGCTGCTGAGTCGGCAGGGGTGCCGGAGGAGGAGGCCGACGTTGCGCCGGCATGTGGGTCAGCATCCTCGCCGGGCTGCTCCTCGCCGGGCTGCTCCGCGGCGCCCTGCGAGCGCCGCAGCAGCTGGCGCAGGTGCTCTGCCTGCTCCCCGGGCGGCGGCAGCTGCGGGCCGCGGGCCGCGTCACCGGCGCGCTCCGCGCCGGGCTGCGGCAGCTGTGGGTCCGCGGGCTGTTGCGGGTCCTCGCGGCCGGGGTCGGGGCCGCGGCCGGGGGGCGGCGCGGCTGCTGCGCGAGGGCGCTCGGCGCCGCGTGGGTGGGCGGCGCGCAGCGGCGCAGCGAGGAGCCGCGGGCTGCGCGCCGCGAGCAGCTGCGCGCTGCCGCGGCCTGTGCACAACATCATCGTATGTGCGTGGCGGTGCTGCTGCTTCGCAGCCGTGTGTTGCTGCTGTTGCTTGTGGCTCTTATCGTTCGTGTGGTGTGGTGTGAGCAGCACAACGGCAAAAGCAACAGCAACTCGGAGGAGCCAGGCTCCTCTGGCGGGAAGCCCCATCCGCCATGCCGACAAGGATCGGGCGCCCATGTGGCGCCGCCTCCACCGCCTCAGCAGACCGCAGCCGTGCCCAACTCCTCGCCAGCCCGACGCCTCACCCCCCCAACTCGCGCCGCCCGCCCGGCACCTCTCCCTCAGGCCACCGCCCTCGACTGCCGCAGCCCTGGCCGCAGACATATATGTTCTGCTTAACACTTGAACACACCTATGCCCACCGCATCTAGCTGGTCATGGGTGAAAGCCGCACGCCGCCGCGACAGCACGCCAGCAGGCATCCCCGGCACGCCAACGTCACCCACCCTCCCCAGGGATTCCAACCCCAATTCATAGCAAAGCAACGCTCAGCGCACTTCAAATCCATTCGTCAGGTACCGGTAGCTGAAAACCATACATTGATACGTGGGTCGGTCGGCCCACACACCACGCCAAGCTACATCTCGCATTACTGGAATCGTGGTGTGCGTTGGCGGTACACTGCCGGAGCCCAACACAGCCTGCTCAGACCAGCGCCGACGCCAGCACGCTGCCAAGGCCGCACGCCGCCAGCACCAGCAGCCCGCGCCACACCCGCCCCTCCGCGCCTCCGCCGCCGCGCGCGCACGCGGCGCCGCCCTCGCCCGTTTGCGACCCTGGCGGCGCCGCCGCGGCCGCGGCCTCGGCAGCGCCCACGTCGGGCCCCACAATGCGCGGCGGCGCGCCGCCAGGCCCATCGGGTGCTGACAGGGCCATGACGTACGACACACTTGGCTGGCGGGCGGACTCGGGCAGGCCAGCGGTCAGGTTGCCGACGGCCGCCGCCTCCTGAGTGCCCGGCGGCAGCAGCCCCGCCAGCTGCGCCGCCGGCGGCTGCGACACGAACGCCTCCAGCGTCGGCGCCGTCGCCGCGGCGGAGGAGGCGTTGCCGGCGGCGGCGGTTGCGTTGCCGGCGGGCGCTGGGGCGGCGGAGTTGGTGCCGTTGGCAGCGGCGACGGTGCCGTTGGCGGCGGCCTCCGCCAGGGCCTGCTGCAGCATGTCCAGTAGCTCGGGGGCCGCCTGGGGGCCCGGGAAGGGGCACAACCGGGTCACGGCAGGCTGGGGAGGCTGGGGAGGCCGCCCTTGTGCTGGTTGCAGCCTGCGTCCTCAGCCCCGCTCCCCCGCCCCGCCTGCAGCACGCTCCACGCGGCCTGCTGGCTGAGCAGCGTGACTAGCTCGGGCGAGTAGTTGGCAGTGAAGGTGTCGATGTAGGGGTAGTGCTGCAGGTCGCTGGGGTGGGGGCGGGGGAAAGGGGCGAGGGATGGGCAGGGTACGGCAGGGTACGGCAGGACAGTGGGGTGGGCGCCTGGCGGGCGCGACGCAGCGCGCCGAGTAGAGGGGACGGGAACGAACGGGGGCGTTGCCGCCACGTGCCGTAAGTATTGAAGGAAGTCGCGAGGGCCAGAGCGTGGGCCGAGCACAGTGAAACTCGGGCGCCGAATCGACCACGAGCACAGGCCCGAGCCCTGCTGTCGTGTGGATGAGCGCCAGTCCAGGTCCGGACGTCCAGGGCCGGAGGCAGCGAGGGCCGACCGGCGTCCTCGCCGCGTGGCGCGGCGGTAGAAAGCGTAGACCGCGCCCGGCACATCCGCGCGTCCAGTGACGTAGTCGTTCAGGTGGACAGCACGTGGCCGCACGCCAGCCTCGGTCCAGGGCGCACTGTGCTAAGGTGACCTACTGTGCCGAGAGCCGCACCTGTTCTCGTTGTCGCGGGACTGGTTGAGGAAGGCGCGCGTGTCGTCTGGCAGCTGCCGCTCCCACTGGTCGGCCTGCGGGCGCGATGCCAGGGCGCTGGTGCGTCTGGCCGAGCCCAGAGTATGCCCTCCTCAACAGCGCCGAGCGGCCGGCGGCCGCCGTCCGTCCCCAGCGCCTCCCTGTCGCGCGCCGGGCCCGGCCGTGCACCTCTCCGCTGACCTGTGCGCAGCGTCCCGCGGCGCCAACCCCCGCCCACCCACGCACCCGCTGGTTGACCAGCCACAGCACGTCCACAGTCCAGCCGCCGATGATGGCCTGAGCGGCGGAGGGCAGCAGGGCGCACGGGCGGGGCGCTGGGAGCAGGTTGCGCGATCCCCACCACCACCAAGCACACAGACCGCATTCCTTCTGCGCACAGCCAACGCGCCACTCTACCCGGGGCGTGCTGTGCAAAAACGAGAGACCGTCAACACGGAGGGTAGCACGGTATCCGGTGTGTCGCCGTGCCCTTGGTCATCAGCGAAGCCGGCTTGTGAAGTTAGCTTGGTCCTGACCGGCCTCGGCTCCGGAGACGAAAGCCGGCGCTACGCGGAGAACCCCACCCCGCGCCGGTTACCGACCTGGAACAAGTGAAGAATACCACCAGGAGACCAGCGTGTGCCGCGTGTGGGGTTCTGTTCTACTTTTCACTGGGACACACCCCAAGCAGCGGCCCCATGCCCAGCCACACGGCCCTACGGCTGCTCTCGCACGAGCCCTGTACCAACACCCCGCCCCGCCGAAGCCGCCGACAGCGCCGGCCACGGCTCGAGCCCCCGCCCGCCTCCCCACATCGCTGCACCTGCGACGGGTTGCTGAGCACGGGGTAGGACGCGCGGTGCAGCGCGGCCTGGCCGGTGCGCAG
Organism: Chlamydomonas sphaeroides; assembly: GCA_001662425.1. Classification (NCBI taxonomy): domain Eukaryota; kingdom Viridiplantae; phylum Chlorophyta; class Chlorophyceae; order Chlamydomonadales; family Chlamydomonadaceae; genus Chlamydomonas; species Chlamydomonas sphaeroides. The sequence continues at coordinate 402,118 of BDDC01000001.1, forward strand.
GCTGCCGGCCAGCGCCGCATACAGCTCATCGTAGCCCTCGCGTGGAAACACCTGACGGGTAAAGCGGGAGGAGCCGGGGAGGAAAGGGCCACGCGCCGCTGGGGTTCCGAAACGGAGGCCCCGGCCCGGCATCCTGCGCCACAGCACGCGAAGCTGCTGCGGGCGTGTTGGGGCGACACGCGCACCGAGCAGGCTGCCCCCCCTCATGCGGCCCCACGTGCCTGCAGGCCCGAGTTATAGACGTCGGGCCGTACGCCGGTGATGCCCTGCTCCAGCCCCTTGTACGAGGTTGCGTTGAGCGGCACCGCGCCGAACAGCCCCGCCACGTCGTACTGGGCTGCGGCCAGCGAGGGCCCCAGTGCGCAAGGCAGGCGACAGGTAGGGCCTTTGAAGGCGAGCAAAGGAGGCACGGCCGGGCCCGTGCCGCGGCGGCCTTGGTGCCCTAGCGTAGCCACGCCGTGGGCTCCGCTGCGGAATGCCCCACCGGTGGGGCCCCACCCACGGCCCTGCTCCGTCCTCACCCACGGCCCAGTCCGCAGGGGGCACGTCGGCCGAGTTGGCGGCGGCAACACACACGATGATGTGCGTCACGCGGCGGCGCAGCAGCGGCGTGACGGCCAGGTTGTCGGCGCCGGCCCCGTCGGCAAAGGACAGCTCGCCGCCCGTGTAGTTGTAGGGGCCCCTGCAGGGAAGGGCGAGGGAGGTGGAGGTGGAGGGGGCCGACAGGGAGCGAGCGAGGGAGGGATGGGTCAGGTGCGGGTCCGGAGAAAGGCAGGCGGCAGCGGGCGCCGGGCAAGCCCCGGGCTGCCAGTACTGGCGGTTCTCAGGTACCCTTCATCAATGACGTCCACGCGTGCTCTCAAGTAAAACTCCCCAGCCGCCGCAGCGGTGTGGCGCGGGGCGGGCGGCTGGCCGCACCAGTAGCGGAGGCGCTCTGTGCCGGTGAGCGCGAAGGCGGCGGAGCTGGAGGGGCGGGTGCCTTGCGCCACGAAGGAGGAGGAGATACCCAGGTAGGTGCCCAGCGGCACCATGCGGACCGGGGTCACGTTGACGGCGCCCTGTATGTGTGGGGTGCGGGCATTGGGTTGCTTGGGCCAGGAGTGGTCAGGTGTGGGCAGGCTCCGCCCGGGCCCTCGTTGGCGTGGTAGGTGCCATCTGCCATGGAGGCCATGCGGGTGCCTTAGAGCGCATCACGGAGGACTCGGATGGTACCCCGCCGTGTGCACGCCACTGCGGCACAGTCGCTGGCTGGCTGGGTGGCGCCCGCACCCGCACCCACACCCGCACCCGCACCCGCACCCGCACCCGCACCCGCACCCGCACCCGCACC
>BDDC01000002.1:0-27047 GCA_001662425.1 Chlamydomonas sphaeroides
GAGGAGGAGGAGGAGGAGGAGGAGGAGGAGGAGGAGGGGGGGAAGGCGGGCCGGCGCGGGCACGGTGTGAGCGGAGAGCTGGGTTGACGTGTGGGGCTAACGCAGGCCGGGCGCGTGCTTGGCCCCAGGCCAGGCCAGGCCAGGCCAGGCCAGGCCAGGGCGCCGCAGGGCGCTGTCCGCCTAGACACGGCTGAGACACCGCCCAGCGCTGCACGCTTCACCCCACCCCATTCCACATGCCAACCCCCAGGGCCGCGCGCGCCCTCTGCCGTAGCAACGCATCAGCTCGCAGCTTTGAGGAGGGAGCAGCCAAGCCCTGCGCCCCGCCCCTGCCCCCACAGGCACGCGCCCTCTGCATCCGGTGCCGCAGGCTGCTCCAGCGGTGCACACCCGTTGCGCTCCAGACCCTCCATCACGCCCCGGCCCCGACCCCAGAGCCTGGTTCCCCCCCCCCGGCCCCCACACAGGCACGGCCGCACCCTCTGCCTCAGGTGTGCCGGCAGGTCGTGCACGATGTCGCCCTCGGTGCGGCCCTCGCCCGTCTTGGAGGCCAGCTCGGAGAAGAAGGTCTGGCGGCGGGAGGCAGAGGGGTGCAGTGAGGCACGCGCATGTGCCGCCGTGCCGCAGCTCTGCGCTCTGCGGTCTGCTATCCTCACGGCAACACATCCTCTTGCCAGTTTTCTGACTCCCGCCGCCCGGGGGCCATGTACCTGAACTCAGCCGGCTGGCCCAGCCCCCGCGCCCCCGCACCAGCACGTCGCGCTGCAGGGCCCCAAACCCTGAACCCCAAAACCCTGCACCTGCTGCACGCCCCCGCCCCCAACCTGCCCCTTGCACTCCCCCGCCCCCGCACCAGCACGTCGCGCTGCAGCCCCCGCTCCACGTGCCCCTCCGCCAGCCAGCGCTGGATGAGCGACAGCCGCTTGCGCGAGTCGTGGGCAGCCTGCGGCCGGGGGCACAGGGCGGGAGACAGGAGGCGGCAAGGGGCCCGTCGGTCCCGGGGCCAGCGCCGGTCGCGCCGCGGGCCGTCGGCGTGGGCGTGGGCGCGGGCCGGATGTGGGGGCGGGCCGGATGTGGGGGCGGGCCGGATGTGGGGGCGGCAAGTGCCTTCATCACACACGTCGTCGATCCGAAGGCAGGCTGCCGGCCCCGGGAAGGCTGAGGGCTGAGGAGATGGACAGGCTGGTAAGGGGCGCGCCTCCGCCATCGTGCCTTTTCCTCCCTCTACGCGAGCCGGCCCACCCGGACTTGCCTGCGCCGTGGCCTGGCTTTGTTTGAGCGCGTCGCCGATGAGGGCCACCACCGCGCCAAAGATGAGCACGCCGTTGAGCGCGATGATGTTGATGATCACCTGCGCGGGGGCGTGTGTGTTCAAAAGTAGGAACATGTAGTAACATGCTTGGGTGGGAAGGCGTGGGGGAGAGGGCATGGGGATGTGGACTGAGTGCTGGACACGCGGGCGCCATGTGTGGGGGTTTGCGGGCGTCCATGCGTTTGCGGGCGTCCGGCGGTTTGCGGGCGGAGGCGGCGGCTGGCTGCAGGCAGTGGGATGGGTGTTGGGGCTACAATGTCAAGTGGGCAGCGCGGGGCGGGCCGTGGGCGTGCACCTGAGCGCGCCGGCTCGCGTGGGCACGGCCTGGCGCAGGCGGGGCCGAGGGCCTGGTCGCGGTGAGGGCCTTCAAGGGCACTGGCGCGGCCGGTCCCCGCCGGCCCGCCGCCTGGCGCGGGCACGCGCGGCCCTGGATCCGCCGCAACTGCTAGACCCTCTCTGAGGACGCTTGGGCCAGCGCTGCCGTCCTGTGCTCCCGGCGCCACCACATGTGTTACCTGGCCTCACCTCCAGGCCCCAGGCTGCTGCATCCACCACCCCCACCACCCCCGCACCGCAGCCAGTCTGCCCCCAGGCCCTCTGCCCTGCTGCCCGCGCAGCCGCCGCACTGCACCCCGGCAGGCCGCGGTCACCTGCTCGATTGGGCTCTTGGGCACGAAGTCCGCAAACCCTGTGGTGGTCATCTGAAGGCGGGGCAGGAGGCAGGGCCGAGGGAGGTGAAGGGCGGGGAAAGTGGGTGCACGGGCAGGAGGCAGGGGAGGTTGGGGTGTTGCAGGGTTGTTGTGGGTAAAAGCATTGCAGGATTGGTGTGGCGCGGGGGGCGGGGCGAGGTAGCGCTGGGCGTGGGGCAGTGGGGGCGTGTGGGGCTGGGAGGGAGACGATACCATAGATCCAGCCCCGTCCACTCCCCTGTGGACTGCACGTGCCTCGCAGCCCGGTGGCTGACCACCAGCCGTCGCGCACCACTGTGATGACGAAGTAGACCGCCTGATACCACTGCACGCCGCTGGACGCCGCCGGCACGTCCTTCCAGGCGATGCTCTGCTGCCAGGACGCCTTGCCCGCGGCGCTTTCGTAGTGCGCGATGAGCAGCAGCACGCAGGCGTACAGGTTGGTGACCACGCAGGCCTGCGGGCCCATGGGGTTGAGAGCTGGTGTTCGGGGCTGGGGGCTCGAAAGGGCTGGCGGCGCGCAGGCGTACACAGGTTGATCCCCACGCTGGGTAAGAGAGTGGGACGGAGTGCCCTCAGCAACTCGGGTGCAAAGCGACCACGCGCGCGCAGGCCTGGGGGGTGCGGTGGAACTCCAGGGGCCTCGGCCAGCAAGAGCGCTGTGCCCGCCGCTTCTGGCCCCACTCCCCTTTCCTCCCCCCCTCCCTGCCGCCCCCCCTTGGCGCACCAGGTACAGCAGCAGCGTGGTGTAGACCGAGGTGATGGACACGTTGTCAGCCAGCCAGGAGCGCTGCCGGTCGCCGCCGACAGAGTTCTTGTACAGTTGCTGCGGTAGGGGGGCCAGGGGACGGGAGGCGGTGTGTCCATTCATAAGTTCAAGTAACATGCCCCCGGGCGGCGTGTCGGCGGCAGCGGGCGTTCTGACACATCGTAGCCCCGGCGCGGTGAGCGCTGGTGGGTGGGCGGGGCGGCGATCGATGCGGAGGGAGGGGACGTGCCTAGCTGCCGCCGCAGCCGCAGCCGCATGGCTGCCCGAGGAGAGGAAGCAGCCCGGTGCTGTCGAGCTCATCATCCTACAGTTGCTCAGCTGCTGCCATGCCATATGAGGCCGGTGCACTGGCGACAATGAAAATCCGTGATGACAGGGCTCAGCTCATGGCACGCACAGCCACCCCTAACCCCCGCACCTTGATGATGCCCGCCACCCGGAACAGCCGCACCAGCCGCATCAGCGACACGATGGACACCGTCTGGTTGCGTGCGCCCGAGTCGCCCAGGCCCAGCAGGATGATCTTGGGTTGGGAGGGGACGAGTACGCAGGACGACACGAAGGGGCGGGGGCGACATGAGGGGGAAGTCATTGGCGTGAGGTTGCGTTGCCGTGTGGATAGCAGACCACCGAGCGCGATTGCACGAGCACCGCCGACGGCGAGCGACTCCCGCAGATCCGCGGGCTCAGACGCATGGGTGGGCAGGCAGGCGCGAGCCTACGCGGGCCATCCCGTACCAGGTAGAAGAACGGCGTGATGGCCAGCACGTCCATCCAGAACGCCAGCGTCTTGGCGTAGAAGCGCGCGCTGTCGCGGCCGTCCGCCACGACGCGCGAGCGGTAGCCGCAGCACAGCGTGATGCCGATCTGGGCAAAGGTGGCCGAGGGCCACGGGTTTCGGGTCGTCAGGGGCTGGGATCCTGGGGCCGCTAGACACGCAGCACAGCGTGATTCCGACCTGATCCCGGCGAGGGGGCATGTTGGGCGGCCGGGCAGCACAGGGGGCGGGCTGCCAGGGGGCGGGCGCTTGCTGGCCTCGCGCCCCCATGGCGACCTCGCAGGCCAGCCTTCACACACAAGTGTGTGGGGTTCTGTTCTTCTTGACACTTGAACACACAAGCGGCAGTGCGGCTGGCCAAGCATCCGGGGCCGGGGTGGGAGCGGGGCCAGCCGCGACGCCCCCCTGACGCACCGGGACGGGTGGGGCGCGCAGCAGGCAGGCGGTGCCAGGGCCGGGGCCTACCTGGAAGCTGAGCAGGATGTTGGTGATGTAGATGATGCCTGGCAGAAGGAGCGGGCAGAGCACGCATGCAGGGATTGTGTGTCGCGAGCGCGGTCGTGGCGAGGGCCTGGCTGGAACGCCGGCTGCGCCCCAAGCCATGTTGCGCGTTCGGATGTACCCAGGGAAGCCCAGCCCCCTGCGCTGCCAGCCCCCCCCACTTTCCCCCCACCAGGTCGATCCGGGTTCAGGCGACGGCCCTCCCGCCCCGCCCCTGCCCCTTGCCGCCCCTGCAGCTCCTCCCTGCCCGCCTCACCGCCCGCCAGGTCGGTCCGGGTGCAGGCGGCCTCCAGCCTGCCGTAGCTCTCCAGGCAGAAAGCCACCTGGGGAGGAGGGGGGCCGGGCGGGGTGGGGGCAGATTGCGTTGAGTACTGGTACCCCTCGCCGGGCAGAAGGCCACCTGGCGGGCCGGGGCGGGCGGAGGACAGGTACGCAACGAGAGGCGAGACAGCATGCACAACAAGGACACACAGAGGGACGGAGACAGGCAAACGGCAGGCTGCCTGGTAACGAGCGGCGGGGCGCAGCAGCGCGGGCTGGGTTGGCGGGGGTGTGGGGTTTGGCGGGGTGCAGCGGGGGACTACCGGCAGTGAGCTCGCTGCTGGCATCAGACCGCGCGCTTGCAAGAGCTGCTCCATCGCTCAAGCCTGCGCCTGGAGTGGTGCGGTGCCCGCCGATGGCAAGAGCCGAGGCGCAGTGCGCCCCAGCGTCCGCCACGCCCGCGCCGACGCTGGCTGAGCCGGACCCATCCTCCTCACGCGCGGTGCCATGCAGCCCTGTGCCTCTCGCCTCCCCACCCCGACATCCCCTGCCCCTTGCCCTCCACCCCGGTCCGTTGCGGTCCGTTACCGGGCATTCAGAGGGCGGCGGCCACCCAGCAGGCCGTCCAGCCCAGGTTAAAAACCAGCAAGGCATCCGCCCCGACCATCCGCTGGCCCTCCCCTCCTGCCGGGCTGCAGCCCGCTGTACCGAATGCCCCCTTCTTCCTGCCCCCCGTCGCCGACTTCCTCTGTCCTGCACCCCGTGTTGCTGCCGCTGACGCTGACGGGCATGCCCCAGGCAGCAACCACTAGGTCGAACACAGGCTTGCCGCCTGCGACCTCGGCGGTCGACCCACCCGCCCCTGCCCCTTGGCCCCCTGCCCCTGGCTCACGTTGACGGGCACCCAGAAGGCTGTGAACACCAGGTCGAACACGAGCATGGCGCTCGACCAGACCAGCGCGGCGCCGCAGTGCGGGTGCAGCAGCGGCAGGCCGAACACGGAGCGCCTGGGGGCCGAGGGACAGGGCCCGGAGGGAAGCGTGGGGGCGTCACGAGGGGGCAGCGGTCGGGTGCTGGTGCTGCCCTGCTGCCTGCCTGTCCGGTCCCGCTGTCGGCCTGCTGCCCCCGCTGCCGCCGCAGGTGTGCGCTGCCGCTGCAGCCGCCATCTGCACATGGGATGGTTGCCTGGGTCCTTGGGGCGGGCAGGCGTGTAATCGAGGGCAGCCTGCGCTTCCCGGTTCCCCTGCCGCTGCCGGCTTGCCCAGTTTCCCTGCCGCTGCCGCCTTGCCCAGTTTCCCAGCCGCTGCCGCCTTGCCCAGTTTCCCAGCCGCGACAGCCTGCCCGATCCGCCTGCCGCAGCAGCTTTCCGGCCCCTGGCCGGTGCCTGTCGGCCTGCCACGTTCGCACAGCCTGCCTGGCCCGTCCCCACTGCAGCGCCGCCGTCCCGGCCCTGCTGCTGCTGCCGGCCCCACCTGGGCCTGTACTGCGTGGGCGGGTCCGCGCTAGCGGCTCCCTCCTCCCGCTGCCTGAGCTCTTGGCCGTACGCCTCCCAGGTGTCCAGGCCCACAGGGACCTGACGGGACACGAGGCTGTAGAGCACGCCTGGGGGAGCGGCAGCATGGGTGGGTACGAGGAGGGCGGGGGCGGGGCGGGGTCGGGGATAGAGGACGAACGAGGGCAAGGGGCGGGCAGCGGGCCGGGGCGGGATGGCGGTGCGGGCCAAGTGTGTGCCACAGGGTCTGGCCGGGAAGGCAAAAGGGGGGGATGCCGTCGCACCTTGCTGCGATGCGTGCGCGCTGGCGGGCGCCGACGGCGGGTCGAGGGCAGCGTGCCAGAGGCGGCGCGCCGCCGCCGCGGTCTGGGATGCAAGGTGCCGTAGGATGTCCGCCAAGGAGGGCGGGCTGTATGGTGGAAGGGCTGAGCCGTCTGCGACAGGTGTGACAACGATCGTGCGAGGGCACAGCGCGAAGCCTCGCCGCTGGGCTTTGAGGGAGCCGGCGGCCATCGTGGCGGACACCAGGGGCGCCGACCAGGCATCGGCAGCAGCCGCGTAGGCCGCCGACACGCTCGCGTCGGTGTCGTAGGAGGTGCTATCATCGTGGCCAGCGCGGTGAGCGCCGCCCTCGGCATCGGGGGCGTGATTCCCAACCACGCCGAGCTCCACGCCAACGGCGGGGCTGGCGGGGATGGGCATGGCCCCCAGGTGGTCGTTCAACCTGCCGCTGAGCGTCTAGGGAGACCGCTGCGCTACCATCGGCTGCTTTTCTTAGCGATAAGCTCGATTGATCGCTATGCATCAACGCTCTAGAACTTCATCGCACAGCACCGCTGCGTCGCAAGCGGATTCCTAGCTGGATGAGTGGCCTGTGTCTGTATATGAAGGCGCACGGTCAAGCAAACACGCTTGGCTTTGGCGTGTCTGCTCCGTACCGTTGTTCGCAAAGCGCGATGCACAGCCAGACACTGAAGCCTTCCATATCAACAAATTTTGCTCCATTAGGGTCCGCCTCGCTGGCTTGCAAACTCGGCCTCTTCAGCGAGACACATGTTAATGATGCCTGAACCGCGGACAGCACGCTGCTAAGCTGCTACATCGGCGTAAAAGGCACATAAGCACGCCAGGATGGCATTGAGCCATTACTTGGTTTTGGCGACAGCTGTGCTTGCGACGCTAACGATCGTCGTCGCGGAGCGCGCCGAGTCGCCCTTTAAGGAGGAGCTCAAAACCTGCGACCCTGAGTGCACAAAGTGCGTTGCGGGCTGGGGGCTGCGCGGGTAGCCACGGGTGGCGCCAACTCGGCCCGCAAACACAGCTCGGGGGGGTGGGCCCACACCGTAGCTTTGGGGCACTGAGGAGACGCCTGCTTGTATCAACGAGCTCCAGCCAGCGCCAGCTGAGCTGACCCTCGATGCCTTCAACTCAATGCCGCCCGGGGCTGCACCGGGGGCCGGCCCGCAGGCACGGCAACTGCAACGGGGAGACGGGCACATGCGACTGCCCGTTCGGGCTGACAGGTGGGATGCTGTCTTGGGCGGCAGTAAGCTTGCGGCAAGCAGGCTGGGCTGGCTTGCTGAGCAAGGAGCTAGGCCGGTCGGCGAGCTGGAAAGCTGGGCCGGCCTGTGCAGCCGCCTGCGGGCTGCGACCTCACCACGCTCCGTCCCGCGGCACCCCTCGCCGCAGGCCCCACCTGCACGCAGCGGCTGTTCCCCGCCTGCCACAGCAGCAAAGACGACCACACCACGCCCAATTACGGCAACTGGTACCCTAAGAACTGCTACTGCATCAAGTGGGTCGGCCAGCAGGCGGGGGCCCCTGGGCGGGCCGCTGCGGGCTGGCACAGCGGCGCAGAAGCGCGGCGGGGCCGGGGCGGTGGCAAGCCGCACGCCTTTGCGGGGCCCGGAACACGGGTGCAATAAGGGCACCTGGCAGCAGGGAATCCCACGAACACTCTGCAACGAGCGGGGCCGCTGAGGGCTCCGTGCGCCTGGGCGGCTAGCACGACCAGCCGCCCGGTGGCCGTGGCCGTGTCATGCACAAGCAGCTCGGTGGGCCGCACCCTGCCGGCCCTCCACGGCACGGCAGGCCTGCCCCGGCCTGCCCCTGCTGCCTGCCCTTCCTCACAACCCGCCGCCCGGCTGCTGCCTGCCCTCCCCAGGCAGCTGTCGGAGTGGCCCAGCGCCTGCCCCAGCTACCTGCACTACGAGGGCCAGGGCCCCTCCTACCTGTCGCCCTGCTTCTACGACGTGCTGACGCACCACAACGTGCGGCCCAGCAAGCCGGGCCGGGGAGAGCCAAGGGGGACGGGGCAGGGGCAGGGCTCTCATGCAGCATGCAACACAAGGAGGGCCCTGCGAGCGCTGTGCCGCGGTGGGCGGGCCGGGGCTGCGAACGTGGCGCAATGCGGTGCCACGCATGGGGTCTCGCGGCGCGCGGGCAGCAGCTGCACGCCGGTGTGCCGTGGGCCCGCGGGGCGCCGTCGCGCTGCAGCAGCCCCTGCACCTGGCTGGGGGCGCGGCGGCTGAGCTGCTCGCTGGGGGCGCAACAGCGAGCTCGCCGCGTTGCGCGGCGCCGTCGCGTCTGGTGACGCGCTGCGCCCCTTCGCGGCCCTTCCCTTCCCCCGCTCAGTTGCGGTGCTATCGGTACGCCAACCGGCCCGAGGCGGACCAGCTGAGCGACTCTCCGGCGGTGGACGACCCGGCCATTGAGTGGCTGCAGGTTAAGGGCTACCCGCGCTACCAGGAGACGCTCCTGCCCAAGGAACAGTGGCCCAAGGCGAGGCGCAGCTACCATTAGTATTGATAGCGGGCCACTTGCCTGCAGCCCAGGGCAGCCCAGGGCAGCCGTAGCGTGTGGGGTTGTGGAGTTGCAACAGAATGCGTCGAACATGATGCTTAGTTTTCGCCGTCGCAAGATTACGCACACGACGGGATCCAGACGGCAGGCAGCCCCGCTGGGGACGGGGCCTGCCCAGCCAGGTCACAACAGCCCCTGGTAGCCTTGACCTCAGCTTGCCTCTTGGGCCCGGAAGGCAGGCAGGCGGCAAGGCGTGCAAAACCTCCTGCATGCTGGCTGCCGCCCCGCCCTCCCACCTGGCTTGGGCAGGAGATCAAGACGCCGGACAGCGGAACGTGGCGGCCGCTCAAGGACTGCCCAGACAAGTGCGACGCCAGGGATGGGAACGCTAGCGGCTCCCTCGTACCGCCTGTGCCTCTAACAGGGCAGGGCCCAGCGCTCCCAGCCACGGCTGCGGCAGTGCCAGGGCCAGCGCCAACGGGCCAGGGTCAGCGGGCGCACTGTGCGGTTCCTTGCCTGACCTGGGTGCCCCTTTACTGCCGTGTGTGCACGCAGCTGCAACCACAAGGGCTGGTGCCAGGTCAAGGGCGGAAACTACCAGGTGCGCCACGCGGGAGGGCCGCCAAGGGACAAGGTCCTTGTCAGGCCACGAGCGCAAGCTGCAGCGTGGCGTCGCGCTGGCCTGCCGCGGCCGCGGCCTCGCAGCGCTCGCCTAGGTGGCTGCAGGTAGCCCGCCCGGGGCCGGTCTGGGAGGGCTGCGGCTCGGTGCGCTTGCGTCAGCGGCGTGCAGTGCAGCGGCGGGCTCCCCGTGGGCCTGCGCGTCGGCCTCCAGGACTGTGCTGCGAAGCTTGGCGAGCGACACTTTGCGGCTGCTAGTTGATTGCTAGCTGGCTTGATGTTTAGTCCAAGGAATGCGGCCTGTGGAGTACACAAACGCGACAGTTCGGCGCTTGCCATTGTTTTGCCGTAACACTATTGGCAACCTGGACGCCGGACTAGAGCACAAATTCCTCTATCCCTGCCGCTCTGTTGCAGGGTCACCACGGCGACAGCGACACCCCTTGGTGCAATTGTCACAGCTTCTACCAGGGCACGGCCTGCGAGATAGCGGACACCTTCCACTGCTTCCGCAACTGCAGGCGGGCGAGGGCAAGGGCGAGGGCGAGGGCAAGGGAGGCTTGATCTTGGGAACCAGCACACGGGGCGTTGGTTGGCAGAGCCGCTGGAGCCCCGTGCGCCTGCTGTTGACCCACCACGGTGTGCACCAGCAAGCGCCTGACGCCGCCCACAACCCCGACCGATCCTCTGTTTCCTGTCCTGCAGCGGCGTGGGCAGCTGCGTGCGTGGCTGGTGCCACTGCCAGCCCGGCTACTGGGGCCACGGCTGCACCCGCACCAAGGCCTACACCAGCAGCGTGGGTGAGGCGAAAGCGGGGCCGAGGGAGCGCGGAGGAGACGGGCCCCTGGAGGGGCAGCCAAGGTCTTGCCCGCCATGGGCGAGGCGCATTGCTGCCGCGCTCGCCGGCGCGCGACGTTGGGTGCTCAGCGCTGTGCTGGTCATTGACCGACCAAGTCCCTCGCTCTGGGATCCCGGACGCCCTTGTCGCTCCTCAGGCTGGCGGCCCAACCATGCGGCCGTCAAGGTGTACGTGTACGACCTGCCCACCAGCGTAGTGCACCAGCGGGAGTTTGATGACCAGTGGTGGGCGGCCGGGCGCAAAAAGACTTTCTGTCAATTCTGTACATGTTCTTTTGTTCGTGTTGTAGTACGCTCCCCTCTCGGTTCAGCCCCACGACGAAGAGCCGCCCACCGGCACCGTGTCCGCTCTTATGCCCTGTCCCTCCCCGTATAGCACTCATCGACCTGATTTAACACTCAGGGGCCGGGGCCCATTGACGCACGTACACCCGATGCGCATGTTCTTACACCCCCGTTTCACCTCCCTCTCCCTCCCCCGCCCCTCCGCCCTCGCACAGGGCACTCATAGACCTGATGTACAACTCGGAGATTGAATTCACGGAGCAGATCCTGGGGGACTGGGCCGTGCGCACGGAGAACCCCTGGGAGGGTGGGGCCGGGCTGGGGCCGGGCTGCGAGGGCGGGGACCCTGGTGGGATTGAGCAGCGGGTGCCCGCTCAAGCGCCTGCATCAAGCATACGTGGGAGGCTGCGGCCGACGGGCCGAGCTGTCGCGGTGGCGGAATGGGGACACGGAGCAGCCGCTGCCACCACCGCTCGCTGCCACGAGCGCCGCCCCTCCCTGCCCTGGCTCCCCCGCCCGCAGCCTCGCTGTTCTACGTCCCCATGTTCACCTACTGGTACACAGGTGCGGTGCGGGGCGGGCGGGTCGTTCCGTCGCTATGGCGCGGCACCACCTCCGCGACAGGCACCACCAGCCATCCCCGCACAGCACACGGCATGCCGCGGTCGGCCGCACCCCACTGCCCGCTGCCATCCAACACACTGCCTGCACACACGTCCGCGCACCCCCTCACGTTGCGGCGGGCAACATCAGCGGCCCTGGTCCGCTACACACCGCGCCACGGCAGAGCCATACTGCACGAACCCCCTCCTGCCCAACCCCCCAACCCAGGCACGCACCCTGAACCCCTCCACTTCCCTTTGCCACTGCTCTCGCAACCTCTACCCATCATGCAACGCCCACCTTCCCCTCCCCGCGCAGGCAACATCGGCAACCCCTACTTTATCATGCAACACGTCACCCGCCACCTTCAGGTGCATCGCGACCCGCCGCCGCCGCCACCGCCCGTTGCATGCCCCCGCGGCCACGGCCCGGGCCCACCCCATCCGCGCAGCACGCCGCGCGGCCTCCCTCCCCTCCCCTCACCGCCACCAAGCCCGCGCCGCACCGCGATCAAGGCAGCACAGGCCGCCGCGCCTGCCGACCGCCGGCTGCTCCCGCAGCAGCGATGCCGCGCGAGGCGTGGCGCTCCTTCCGCGACCACGGCGCGTGCCCAGCCGGCTGCAGCCTCACCGGAGCTCTGCCTCTACCCGCCTGCGCCCCTGGCCCTCTGCAGTCGCTGCCCTTCTTCAACCTCACGAGCGGCCGCAACCACATCATGTGGGCCACCAACGACCGCGGCGTGTGCAAGCTGCAGCAGGTGCCCCGCGATGCGGCGTGTGCTTGGGACATGCACGCAACGGGTGTGGAGGGAGTAGCGTCATGTTGAGGGGGGTGCAGGCCGCAGCAGGCGTGGTGCGGGGCAGGTGGCGGGGCAGGCTCCGCGGTGCTTGACGCTAGCCCCGTGTGCCGCCCTCGCTCCGCCTGGCGCCGGCAGGCTCCGCTGGAGATGCAGCACTCGATCAAGGTGAGGCCGTAGCGCAGGCCGTGGAGGGCGCCCAGCCTTGGAGGGCCGCGCCAGGTGGCTGAGCGGAGCGGCCAGGCGTGGCTTGCCTTCTCGCATGCCGCCTCCAGGGCCAAGCAGCCTCCCCAACCCTTCCTCAAGGGGCGCTGCTTTCCCCCGATGGCCGCAAACCTGCGGGAATCGCTCGCCTTCGGCGGCGTTCGTGCAATGTTGTATGTGGTATGCTGTTCACACGGCAATACATCCCCGTGCCGAACCGTATCCCCGCCGATGGCCTGTGCCTGTCCCCAGATTGTGCACTTTGGGCAAGCCCCACGCCGGCCCTACGCGCACAAGGCCAACATCGCCGCCGGGCAGCAGCTGGTGGGCGCGCTGCCGCTGCCAGGCCACCGCTTCCCCGAGTTCCCCAACTTCGACGGTGGGATGGACGGCATGGTCCGAGGGCAGGCGGGTCGGGCGCCGCTGCATTGACGCGCCAGGCAGCCCCGGCCGCGTGCGGGCGCTGCGCCTGGGGGCCGCTGCGCGTCGGCTGGCCCTGCCTCGGACCTCGCTTGCAGCCTTCCCGGGGAGTCCACCTCGCCTGCGTCCTCCGACTGTGACGCCGCGCTTGCGTCCCGACCTCACCTGCCCGCACGCGTGCTGCCACTCACGCGCAGCGTCCGACGTCATCGAGGAGAACGAGATATGCTACAGGTGCGGCCCACACCCGACGTCAGGGCTGGGCTGGTGCGCTGGATGCGGACCCCAGGCCCGAGGAGGTCGTGGTGGCGGCGCGTGCGTGCCTAACTGTGCCGCCATCCTAGATACCCGTGTCGCCTTCGGGACCATGAACGCACGCCGCAACGAACATACGAGTACAACCTTGCGGGCATTGCATCTCAGGCTGTCTGACCTCGACGATTGCAGTCGATATCTTGTCGGTGTGTGCGTCTCCCAAACGCTGGGAAGGAGCCGAGTTGATGCCTACGACATTGCCAACACCCGGACCGCAGCGATTGCCTCCCCCACGTCTCGTCCATTCTATCCTTTCCGTCGGTGCCTCCCCTCGCCCACTACATGCCCCCGCTTCTCGCTCTCCCACTACCGTGGCCCCCAGGCCTGAGAAGGACGTGGTCGCGCCCAACTATCTGTGAGTCCGCACCTCCCTCGTGGCGCGGCTGGCCGCTCCCGCCGGGGTGGCTGACCGGGTGGGCCATGCCTGCTGCCTGCTGCCTGCTGGCTGCCTTTGGCGTGCGCCTGCGCGGCAATCTAGAAAGGCGCCATCTCACTCACTAGCCACCGCACCCTGCCCCCCAGGCACCATGGCTGGGTCGACCCGGAGCACTACGAGAAGGTGCGGCAGGCGTATGGCTAGCATGATGCGGGCGAGCGCGTCTGCCGCTGCGCTTGGAATGGGGGACAGCGCCGGGGGCCCTCAGGGAAGGGGGGCGGCGGGCAGCGCCACGATCGGCCACCCAGCTTTTGCCCCTTCAGGCCCTCGCTGCCGCTGCAGCTCGCTGAAGCGTGGCGGTCAGGTGATGCGGCGCTCTGCCCGGGCCCTTCAGGTGTGGGAGGTCAAGGTAGCGAAGGACGGCAGCCGTGAGGTCACTTGGCGCGCGGACGCCAAGGAGCGGACCACCACGCTCTTCTTTGGAGGCTACACCAAGTGAGGCCGGGGCCGCGCTCCTTGCATGGAGGCTCGTGCGTGGTGTTGCGGTGGGACCCGCGCCGCACTGGATTGCGGGGTCGCCTGCGGCGCGTGGGTGCTTGTCTACGCGGATGCACTTGTCTATGAATGTGTGCATGCATTCGATGGTTACTGTGAAGCGACGTGGGGACGTCTGCCCTCCCAAACCGGTGTGTGGAGCTGCTCCAACCCCACACGCCCCTCCCGGGGTGCACTGCCGTCCGTCTGTCTCCCACCTGCAGGCCCCAGATGTCGTACAGTCAGGGCGTGCGGCAGACCATCCACAAGATGTTCGGCCCCGGTGGCAAGTACGACGCCGAGGGCCCCAACGCGCGGCTGGACTTCAAGGTCTACGGTCCCGTGGGTCAGTAGCACTCCTCTGAACCAACGAGGCTCTTCATGCCCCACTCTGGCAGCAGCTGGCCAAGCCCTCGCCATCGCGCGGTCCATCTCCTCGTGTTGCTGCTGCTGAGGCTGAGCTGTTGCCGCTTGCGTCAGGACCTGCGGTGACGGTGCCACCCGCCAGCCGGGCACAGAAACACACGCTCGCCCCTTGCGTGTTCCGGTCTTCCCACCTCGCCCTCGCCAGGCACTGCGCCCGAAGAGATGCGGGTGTCCAAGTTCTGTCTGGCGCCCATGGGGGCGGGCTGGGGCATCCGCCTGGCTGAGGCCGTGGTGGCGGGCTGCGTGCCCGTGGTCATCCAGGACCACGTGTACCAGGTGGGGATGGGTCAGGGGCAGGGCCCGGGGAAAGGCAGGGGTGTTTGGGCGCATCCCGGGTACGTGCCGGTGGTCGTCCGAGTGTGCCACGCTGAGAGGCACAAGGGAGCTGCCGTCTGGACAACCAAGCCGTGTTGCAATTTGGGGGCCGGCATCTCTGCAACACCCTGCATCCTCCCCTCCCACACTCCCCACGCGCTCGCCGTGCCCTCCGCTGCCTCCCCCTCTCCCTCCGCCCCTGCTCGGTGTCCACCGCAGCCGCTGTGGGACGTGGCTCCTTTCGAGGAGTTCTCCATACGCATCTCGCGGCAGGAGGTGTCGCAGATTGTGGAGCTCCTGGACGACGTGACGCCGGAGCAGCTGGCGGTCCTGCAAAAGGGCATCGAGCGGTGGCACAGGTGGGGCCGCGGCCTGTGCGCGGCTTGGGGCGGGCGCCGGGTCTCCGCGCTGTGCAGGGCGGGGCGGGGCATGGCGATGGGCCGCCGACTGCCTTCAGCAGCCTCCACCGTGGGGGAGGCGCTGGCCTGCTAGAGCGCTCGAACCTGCCCCTGCAGCGTCTGCCAAGGACACCGACCCGCTCCGGCGTGAATGCGCCGCCTGGGCGTAACTGTGCGCATGAATAGGTTTGCACGCTGTCCCGCGTTTAGGGGTCCTGTTCCTGTTGCCATTGCAATTTGGCGCAGCCGCACCGCTTCCTCACACTCCCTACACCCACACCCGCGTTCCCACGGCCGGGTACCGTTCATATAAGTAGACCCCTCTGATAAGAAGACCCGCAGCCACGACGCGCTGTCAGCAGCCTGGCAGCCGGCACGCAGAGGCCAAGAACGCAGGGGCCCGGCAGCCTAGCACACTAGCCCAGCGGGAGAGCTGCATGAGCCTAGCCCTAGCAGGCAGGCTGCGGTCGCGGTGACACCGGCCGTGTGACCCGCGGCCCGGCCCTGGCCGGCGCCTGGCCGGTGCGGCGCGGTTCCCGCGGGTCTTGTGTTTCCGGCCATAGGGCGCGGTTATAGATGCTATCGTGCTAACAACGTTTCCATCCTGCCGCAGGGCGTTCTTCTGGAACCGTGGGTGGGGTGGCCTCGCCTACAACTTCACCATGAAGGCCCTGAAGCGCCGCGCTCTGTCCTTATGGAGCACCAACTACCACCGGCACCGCCACCGGCTCAGGCAATGAGCTTCCGCAGCCATTGAGGCGCCGGTGCCTCCCTGGCGGACGAGAAGTAGCTGGGTAGGGAGCGGTCCAGAGAAGCGTAGAGAAGACAGCGCAGCGTTGGTCCTGTAGTTACGCGGGCCAAGGCCGCGGTGGATTAGTTTTGCAGGCCAGGCAGCGGGCGTGATGTGATGGAGCGGGCGCCTGGGAAGCCTGTAGGGACGAGGTCGTCAGGGGAGTCTGCCCTGGAGGTCGCAAGGGGATTCGGCCCGGGTCGCCCCAGGTGTGCCCCAGGTCTGCCCCTGCTCTGCCCCAGGTCTGCCCCTGGAGGTCGTGGATTCAACGTGTCCAGCCGAGCCGCCGCGAGCGTGCGAGCTGCCTAATAACGGAGGTACAGAGAGTCTGCAAGATGCGCACAGCACACAGGAGGCAGTGTGGAGCTGCCTTGCAGCGGAGGTGCGAGTTGAATCGACGCAGGACAGCACTTTGCACGTTTCGACTGCTTTCGATGTTGTCCTGCTACAAAGCGCCAGCAAAGGAGGTTCCGTAACTAAAGTTCGCAGCTTGGGTGCTTGGCAGACCTCGTGCGAATGATCGATTTTGCCGGGATTTTACGTCGCCTCCGTTTCCGAGCCACTTGCGCCTCACACCAGCCACCCTTCCAGCTCTAGATAGGCCATATGATAATAGAACTTTTGGCAACTCTAACCCAAGTTCACATCCGACGGGGCGGAATTTCGACGTGCGGCGCCTCGCGGCGCTGTCCTCGTCTGACCAAGGACTTGAGACTTGCTGGTGATTTGGGTGTCGGCGCGGCTCTGTGCTTGCTGGCCAGCGAATGGCCACCGAACGCCGTTGGGCCCGCGAAACTTAGTCGCACCAGAGAGCCCACTTGTGCATGTGCCTACTCGTCGGCAGGCGTATAATGTATATGGCAACCCAAGGTCGCCAGCCAGTCCGAGCTGAGCGCCAGGGCTGCGCATGTGCGACGAGCGAGCCGCGACGGCCTCCACCGCCATGGCTTCATATAACGCTGGTCGTGGCACACATCATCGCAATGATTGCTTCGTACCAGGCGAGCCCGTGTCCAAGGGTTCGTGCCTGCCACTCAAGGCCCCATCGCCCTACGCGGCACTCCTGACGCCTTCCTGCCCCCCGCGCGCCCCAAACAGCGCCTCGCCTGCGCACCGCCCCAGCCGGACGGCTCGCCATACCACGGCCTGCCCAGCGGCTCGCGGCTGCTGGCCACCTTCCAGCCGTACTGCACGTCTAAGGGCGACCTGGCGCGCCTGCTCTATCTGCTGCGCCACGCCACCTCCGCCATGTGGGACCAGCTCCACAACCGCCGCGACCCCTGGGTCTCCATCGCCTACGCCGTGGTCCTGCCCCGGCTCCCACTGGCGCTGCTGCTGCCCGTCAGCGTGTACAGGTGTGTGCACGGCATACGGCGCACGGCAATGAGAGCGCCGCAATGCTCTACGGCGTACAGCCACGGCAATGCGGCCGCCCAAAGCGGCACCGCGCCCGCCGCGGCCACCCGGCCCACGCGCCGGCCCTGGTACGCCCCTGAACTGCACCCCTGTCCGCCCCAACCCCCGCAGGCCCATCGGCCGGGCCATCACCCACACGGCCCGGCTCGTGTCCGTGGCCTGGCACGTCCTGGTGCAGGGTGTCACGGTGGAGCCCTCGCCACACGCCGTGTGGTGCGTGGGCTGGGCTCTCCGAGGGCCGTGTGCAGCGGGACGGCAGCACACGCCCGTCGGGGCCGGGCGGGCAGCTGCAGTGGGGTAGCGGGCGCGGTGGCCCAAGCCCAGCAGTGGGAGGCACCGGGACATGTGTAGCAGCATGCCCGTACAGCTTCTTGGCCGGGCGCGCTTGCTGTCGAGGGCCCCTGGCGCTGAAGGGAAGGGCGCTGTGCTGGGTTGTGCGCGAGGCGCGCTGGGTGTGCGGAGGTGGCCTGGAGGCGGGGCGCGGCAGCTTGGGAGCTGGCAGGCTATGCCGCATGCGCAGCGGCGGATCCGCCCACGCCCGGCGCCCGGCGCAGCAACATGGCCCAACCCACAAACCCCGACCCACATGCCCTACGCCGCCTCCAGGTTCTTCACCAGCTTTGCCCCCTTCCTGGACTTGTGCTTGTTCTTCACAGACCCGGTACGTCCATATGCCGTACCCGGGCAGCTGGGAGGTCGAGGAATGGCGCCCGCATGAGCAGTCAGGCGCCGCATTCAAACCCCAACTGCTCCAACCGCCAAATGCCTGCAGGACCCCATCGCGGTCGTGGAGCTGGCCTGCGGCTGCCTGCAGCTGGTCGGCCTCGCCGCCCTGTCGTACTCGTACGGCAAGCTGTACCCGCAGTACGGCATCACCCTGCTGAGCCAGCTGCCGCGGCAGGCGCTCGTGCTTGCCATCTGCATAAGCCTGTCGTGGACCGCGCAGCGCGTGCGGCGCTCGCGCCAGCAGCAGGAGCGGCAGCGGCAGCAGCCCAGCCAGCAGCAGCCGGCCGAAGGCTGCGCCTGCGACGCCGGCAGCCCACAGCCGGCCTCGGAGGCGAGCGGCAGCCGCGCAGCCTCGGGACACTGCTGCGCCTCCCGCCAGGCCTCCCTGGGAGCGCCGCTGACGCCTCCGCAGCCGCTCAGCCGCTCCACCTCGGCCCGAGCCCTCGGCGCGCTGGCCTCTCCCGCACGCGACACGGATACCGAGCCCTCGTCGCCGCACGGCGCCGACGCCTCCGCGCGCGTCACGGCAACGGCAGCCGCTGACCGGGCGCGCGCGCTCTACGAGCCCTTCCCACACCGCGACGGCGACGGCAACCTGCTCCTGCGAGACGGCGACTGCCTGGCGCCGGGCGCGCTGCACGGAGCCGCGCTGCCCGCCGCCGCCGAGGCGCTGGCGCTGAGCCGCAGCGCGGCAGCGCCCGCCTCACCGCGCAGCTCTACCGAGGCTGTGGTGGGGCAGGTGCTGGCCGGCGCCACGACGCCATTCCCGCGATACCGGCCCTACCTCCGGCGTGAGGTGGTCTACGCCAAGCTGTCCGGCGTGGACGTGTCGCAGCTGGGGCCTGGCTTTGTGGAGCGGCTCGCGGGCCTGGTCGCGGCCAGCGGCGGCGGCGGCGATGTGGGTCGGCGGCGCCTGGCGGGCATCTACGTCCGCACCGGCTGCGTCGAGCTGGTGCTGGAGGAGGAGGTGTGGCGGCTGCCGGGCGAGGAAGAGGACGAGGAGGAGGAGGAGGAGTGGGGCAGCATGGAGGAGGGCGCCTGGGCGCCGGACCTGCGGTCGGGGCTCTGGGCTGAGGGCAAGCCGCTGCAGCTGATGCACGGTCCGCTGCCGCTGTCCTGGGAGCCAGACGCGGCGGCGCCGCGCAGCGGCGCCAGCGGCGCCGCCGTCGGACGCGTGGTCGACATCGAGGAGATCGTGCGGGCGCTGCAGCTGCGTGCCGAGCCGCACCCCGAGGACGACGGCTTGGCAGCGTCGGCGGCGCCGGTGCGCAGGCCGCCGGCGCTGTCGCTGTCCCGTATGTTGCCGCGCGCGCTGGCCGTCGGCGACGGCGACGGCGCCGCGCGGCTGTCGCTGTCGCTGTCGTTCGCCGGGCTGGGCGGCGGCGGTGTGGATGAGGCGGACCTCGAGGTGCTGCTGCGCTTCCACGGCCGCTACCTGCCGGTTGCTGCCAGCTGGACTCGCGGCCAGGAGGGCGGCGCCCACGGCGCTGCCGCCGCCGGGGCCACCCGCAAGCAGCCCAAGGGCGGCGAGGAGCCGTCGGCTTCACGCGAGGGGCTCGTGCACACGCAGTCGCTGCTGCTGGAGCTGCAGCTGCTGGAGCTGCCGCAGACTCCTGGCGTGGCGATGGTGAGGCGTAGGCCATGGTGGAGCAGGGCTTAACGGCACGGCGCCGCGCGGCTTGTGCCACGCGCTCAGGCGGGCTGACCAGCTGAGATGTTGGTGTCGCCTGAAACCTGCCTGTCCCTTCCTTGCTGCAGGTGGACGTCCGCTGGCGGGGCGTGCCCGTCCTGGTAGCGCCGGTGGTGCTTACCCCGGATCCCGCCGTGGCGGCGGAGCTGCAGGCGGCCGTGCAGGATTGGGCGGGGCCGCAGCGGGACCTGGAGCTGCTGCTGCTGGACGTGGGCACGTGGGAGCACCGCGCCCACGCCGCGCAGGCCGGCGGCCCGTCGTTGCTGCTGCCGATGCCGAGCGTGGAGCTCGCTCGGCTGGGCACGCACCTTGTGCCGTGCCTTCAGTCGTGTGGCTTGCACCTCACGGCAGCACGCATCGCTGACACGCTCAGTCAGCATCCTCATCCTCAGCAGCAGCAGGAGCAGCAGCCACAGCCATCGCTTGACCAGGCCACATCCACGCACATGCCGCCGTTCTGGGGCTCGGCTGGCGAGCCAGACGCGGCGGCGGGCAACGCCGGCAGCGGCGCGCCCGAGCCCTCGTCGGCGCTGCGGCGCCGCCACGTCCCGGCGGCCAGTGTGGAGGCTGGGGGCAGCGAGGAGCTCGCAGTTAAGGCCAAGCTTGGCCCCGACGCCGCGCCACGCGCCCGGTCGGGCTGGGGCGCGGCTGTGCTGCTGTCGCTGGGGCTGATGCGGACGGCGCCCGAGGAGCGAGCGGCGCTGCGGGCGTGGGCCGAGCCCTTGCTGGTTGCGCAGATCCTTGTCCTGTGAGTCGCACAGCACGTCGCGCTCCGGCGGCGAGTGCGGCGCGCCGGCGCAGCGGAACGCCTTGGGCCGTGGTCCGCTGCGTGCTGCTTCTGCGCCCCGCTCGCTCCCTGCGCGCCTGTCGCCTGACTCATGGACGACACCGCACTTGCTTGCCGACCGACGCCCTTGGGCTGAGCGGAGGCCGTTTCGCATGCCGTAGATAGCTAGGCCCATGCCGTGCCAGTGCCAATGCCCTGCCAATGCCAATGTCACACTGCCGCGTGCTCATACCTGACACCGCCTGCACCCAACCCTTCCCCAGGCACTACCTCGACATCCTGCTCTTTGCCGCCATCTCGTTCCGCTCCTGGCACGAGCGCCTGCCGCTCTTCCAGCTGGTGCCCACCATCTCCTTCGCAGCCGGCGCCGCGGTGCTGCTGGCGCGCGGCCTGCTGCCGCGCCGCGCCTGGACCGAGCTGCTGCTGCGCTACCGGCCGTGGCGCTTCATCTGCTACGCCATCCCCAAGGCGCTCGTGGGGCTGCGCATCGTGGCGCCGCCGCCAGGTACGGCCGGCTCGGGGGGAAAATGGCAAGAGAAGCAGCGGTGCACCCTGCTGGCGCCGGACCCTGCGCCTGCGACCTTTGACACACACGCATCAACCCTGGTTCCCCCACCCCGCCTCCTCCCCCGGCAGGCATCTCGGCCTACGTGTCGGGCCCCGCGCAGCTGCTGTTCGAGGGCATCGTGCTGCCCGCCGCGTCCATGGTGGGCACGGCTGTGTGCACAGCAGTTGTGGCCACGTGCTGTGGCTGCTGGGGGCTTGGGCTGCCTGCCGTCTGCTTGAACAGAGTTGCGCAGGCGCCTGGGGTGGGTGCCCTGTGCGGACTGAGGCCCCCTGCCAACGGCCTTTCGTGACCTATCTAACGCTGCCCCTCCCTCCTCCTCCTCTGCGCCCCGCAGCTGCACCCGCTGCTCACCGGCGCCGTGCTGGCGCCCATGTCCATCTTCACCGCGCTCATGCTGCGAGTGGAGGGCTTCAGCGCCGCCACCTCTGTCCTCATCGCGGCCCGCACCGTGCTAGCCGGCATGGGCGTCACGGCGCTGGGACATGCGTATCTGCAGCAGCGCTTCTGGCGGCGGCCCGAGGCGACGGGCCGGTGCCACACTGCCGCACAACGCTCCTGAGGCTGCAGCGCATAATGCAGCGTGACTCCTGGCCAACGACTGAGTTGTGCGGCGCGGCGCCTCATTGCCTCTTGCGGTGCAGAGGATCGATGGCGCGCTGCTCGGCTATGAGTTGGTGTGGGGGCATCCCTGCAGCGAGCCCGCTGATGTGTGTGGGTGTGGGTGTGGGTGTGCGCATGTCTGCAGCGTCGGGTGTGGATTTGCATGCGCTGTGCGCTACATAATGGGCGACCCATGTGGAGTTGTGGATGGGAAGAGTCGGCGCCGTGCGCCTCCCCCAAAGAAGAAGACGCATAGGGGACGCATTGGGGGGCCAGGGCCTACGCCGCGAAGCCTATCCATGGGAGCGAGGCGGTGCGCAGCGCGGGCGGCCGTGCAGGCCGCTTGGACGCAAGGCCCGATGGGACGCGACGCAACGAGGGAACGCACGCAGCTAGGGGTTGCAACGAGCATGCCGCTTTGTGTGCGCATTTATCTTTCTTTCAAAGTACCAGAGACGCTGCGCCGCACAGAAGCGCAGGCGATGCTGCGCCGTGGCGCGACCGGCTGTCTGACAGTGCTGGCGCGCCGCACGAACGTGGGCGGCAGGGTCGCGGACGATAGCAGCGGGCTGGCGCTGAGGGGCTGTTTGTCAAAGTGCAATGCCACATGCATTCGATGCGCATGGCGCCTTAATGGACGGCGTCGCCTCGTCAAGGTTTTGTACGGCGCTCGTGCCAACGGCACCGCGCCGGCGTTGTCCGGAGTGTCCGGCGCCTTCCGGTCTACAGGACGCTGGCGCGAGCTGCGGACGCCCGCCGCTGGGCGCCCAGTGCCAGGCGCGTGTGTGGATGTATGTGTGCCCGCATCCGTGACGCTGCCGGGCTGGATGCCTGCCTGTGTGGCTGCCGTGGTGCGGCTGCTGGGGTTGCGGGGTGCGGTGAAGGGATGGCGGGCGCGCTGGCTGCAGCCTGCCAGGACAAGGCGATGGGAAATGCCCCCATATGGACTTCTAGCTGTCGCCTTCGTTTATTGCTCATGATGTCGGGGCCGCCCCCCCTGCGCGTAGACGACGCCATGCTGGGTTGTGCGGGAGTCGCCTCCCGCCGCGGGGTTGCGTTCTTTGAGGGCTATGAGCGGGCTATGTAAGCCGTGGTGAGCGCGTGTGAGCCGGGTAAGCCATGGTGAGCCATGGTGAGCCACCTTTTCGGACTCTGCACGAAGGGACGGCCAGCGGCTGTGTAGGCTGGCGGGCTGCGTACAGCGTGTGTGAGGGCGCGGCTGAGGCTGTGTGGGCTGGCTGGCGGTTGTGCGAGCGCTGCCGTCCGCAACCCGTGTCGCCAGGCTGGCCCGTAATGAATGGCCGGCGACGGCGTGGACCAATGCGGCGAGGGGGCTCATCGGCGCTCAGCCATCGCCGTTGCCCTCGCTCGCCATGCAAAACTGCTTTGTAGGCCGGATGGCGCCACCTTGTCTCCATTGTGTGGGTGTGTCGGCCGTCCGGTTGGCCCCCGGGCGGCCCGAGCTGCGTGCGTGCCGCTCCATTGCGGTGTGCGTCCTTAGTCAGTGGCGCGCACGTACATACTTCGCTTTTGTAGTAGTGTGCATGTTTGGGTTCATCTGCCTTATCCTCTGTGCGTCCGAGTGTGTTGTAGGAGCAGGTCTGCCGCGAACAGCCTCTTGCCGCTGCTTCGTGGTCTCGGCACCTGCCGAGTAGCTCGCTGCTGTGCCGGCCTCGCTGCACGCGCGGTGGGGCGTGCGGGGCCCCACGCCGCATGCACTGACGGGGCCAGGAAGTCTCCTGGGGGGCCCCTGCCGCACCGCTCAGATATATACACTTGAGGCGGGGGCGGGGGCCGGGCCGCCTCTGTGCGGGCCCCTGCCACCTCGCCTGCTCGCCTGCGTGTAACGTCGCGCGGCGTGCTTGTGCGCCGGGACTGCTCTCGGGCCCACCGAGGGACACCAGCTGCCAGGCGCCCGCACCCGGCAGTGCAGCAGCAGGGATGTGGGGCAGCGCGGCCAGCCCCGCCAGCTGCTGCGTGGGCTGCCTGCTTCTCTGCCCGGGGCCCCCGGCTCGCGCGCCTCCTGGATCCTCGCGCCGCCAGCGCTGCTGCGCTTTCACAGTGACTCGGAGGTGCGTCCGGGCTGGGGCCAGGGTTCGCTATTAAAGATGGGCACTGCCGGACAAGACAGGCCCAGGGGGCACCGAGAAGAGCGGCGGCGCCGGGTAGGGGCTTGGAGGGAGCTGGCTGCGCGGGGAGGGGGCGTGCAGGGCTGCTGCCGGGTGTCTCACCGCGGGCGGAATTGGTAGTGGAGCGCTCAACACAGAAGGTGGCCGGTGGAAGTAAGAGCGAAGCACATCAGCGCGCATCCGCGCAACCATGGCCGGTCTGGGACCGCAGCGCACGGTGCCGCCCACGGAACCCGGCACCCGGGAGTTCGGCCGGAGCTCAAGCCCACAGTGATGCCGAGGGCTGGCTTGATGCGCTTCTGCGACGCACCGCTGCTTGCCTGCTGCGGTGCCAACATGATGTCTGACTTGGATGACGCACAGGACGGCGATGGGCGCAGCCCCAATCCGTTCTCTGTCTGGGGCTGCCGGCCGCCCGCCGACCATCGGGCTTGCTTCCGCTTAAGGCGTTGCTTGCGTACATGTGAAGGGGCCCACCACCCTCTCAACCAGCGCTCTACGCGCCGGCACTTGTCTGGAACGCAACTCCTCGAGTCCTCGTCCCTTCGCCCGGGTATGGCCGGGGCAAGCCTGCTTGCAATAAATGGTGGGCCCCCCGTCCCCCGCCCTCGCGCTAGCACAAGCCCAATTCACATTTTCGCAGGTTACAGATTTTCCTTCTTTGACTTCGTTCTAGTTTATCATTAAGCCTACGTGCCGCTATCGCAACAGCTGCCGCCCAGCCAGCACGGCCAGGAGGCAGGGCCTGCCCTCCCTGCCAACTCAGCCCCCAACACCGCTACGCTTCCGCTTGGCATGGCCAGCTGAGGCTGTCACATCGGATCTCGTGACTGACGGATCGCGTGATGGTCGTGGACCCGGGTAGCCGAGGCGTGGGGTCGAGTCTGGGTTCGTGCCGGGTCGTGTGTCGTACGGGCCCGATCGGCTAAGGGCGCTGCCTGCCCACAGGCAGGCAGCGAACTGGCGGCTTCTTCTTCATAGGTAGCTCTGCTTGCTTGCTGTAGGACGTGGACCTTAGCTGGACGTAGCCATGTAACGATCAGCGAGGAGCCTCGGCCCGGCAGCAGCAGCAGCAGCGCCTGATGCGTGCCATGTTCGCCATACCCGACCCAGCTACGACGACGAGCGCCTGCGCTACAGCAGCGCGGCGTGGCGCCTGTCGGTAGCTCGACACTGGGCGGGGATGCCGATTGGACGCTTCTGGAGCCGCGCGAGCAGCCACGCCGGCCTCAGGGCGCCGGTCGCTCCCCGTTCCCCTTAGTGCGCGGCACCCGGCGGAGATCTGCATGTCACGCAATGCGTCATGACAAGGCTGAGCTCGGCCGCTTGTCGCGGCCGCGGTCGCCGCCCCGGCTGCCGCTCGGCCCCGGCCCCGGCTCGGAGATGGCGGCGGCGGCGGGCCTGCCTCGGCCCCCGCCGTCAGAGCTCGGCCGGCCGCGCATGTCGCGGCCGCGGCCGCTGCGGCCGCCCGCCCTGCACTGCTGTGGACCTCCTCGTATGGCCCGTTATGGCCCCAGCGAGGTGAGGACGCATGGGACACCAATGTCAGCCATGCCAGTGCGGCGCACGTGAGCCCGCACACGTTCGCTTCCGCTGCAACCCATGGCGACACGGGCAGTGTAGCCGTCCGTGCGGATTAGCCCCGCGAAGCAGCTGGTCGGCGTCGCCATCTTGTTGATGGCGGGGAAAGGTTGTGAAGGTCCAGCGCGCTCGCTGGTGGCCGAAGTAATTATTTTTTAAGGTCCGCGTGCACGAAACCGTGCCTGCACGCCGTGCCGCAACGCAGATACTTGTGTCAGGCTGTCGCATTTGCACCCCGGTTTCAGTCGTACCGAGGCTTGGCTACGCCTTTTGTCAGCCGGTTCTTCATAAGCAGTGCGTGTCCTAGTCCGTAACATTTACCAGCGACGTATGGGTCCTGTAAGGCCCCGCTGACATCCGGCGGTTCTGCGGGACTTATTGGGATGGCAAATGCCATGGAAACCAAAGGTTTCATGGAGCACTGACTCCCGCAAGACGACTTTACACACTACACGGTCCTCCTGCCAATTCACTCGCACGCCGGCACCTTAAGCGTGTAATAGGTACTGAAACTGGCGAAACGACTTCTCGCTCAGGTTCTGGAACGCTGCAAATGCGGTTCCCAGGCCTGCTACGCTGCTGTATGTCGCCGACCATCGAAGCCAACGACACATCTCATGCGCCGGTGGCGCCGGTAGAACTTAAGACCGACGTCGTCGCAAGCGCAGCGACTGCGCTCCGCGATGCCGTAAGTGGGGAACCTCGACATCGGTGGGCTCGGCAGTATGGCGCAAGCAAAAGGTGCAAGTGTCGGAGCTTTTGAGCTTCGAGCGTTGACCCGTTGCCCCAGGCGACGGCGGGCGCTGAACCTTGCGGCACAGATGGACTTCTCAGACTCCTTGGCAACAGCGCCGGGACCGATGATTGGCTGTCCAGGATTAGTGAGACGATGTCGGCGTTTCGCTCTGCATTCGATATCGTGGCGGACTGCAGGTCAGCTGGCCATATAGGCGCAAACAAAATCGCTTCATGCCCGAAAGTGACTGACGCGTGCTGCAAGACGGAGCGAGCAACTGCCCGTCGAAATTCTCGACTTAACCCACATGCGCCGCACCTCCCAGGATCGCGCTGATCGCGGCCGACGACCGCAGCGCATGGGTGCTCAGTGACGCGCTGCCGCCTTGCGCATGGGGAGGCGCCACGGGCTGGGCCCAGGTGTGCAACTTGAAACTTCATATAGTTGCAGTACACAAGTTGTTCGCGATGTGAAAGGATCGTGCTGTTTGCCAGCTATTCCTGAGCTGCACAACGCCCCGTGAGGAATCCGAAGGCCAGCACCCCCGCTGGACTCTGCATCGCGATTGCCGTACGGCCTGCTGAGCGAGTTGTACAGTGCCTGGCCGCCGATGCGCCATGCAGTAGCCCGCTCCTGTTGACGTTAGAACCAGCGTCCTTGCACTTGGTCCTTGCGCTCGACCTGGAGGCCCTGCCATGTGCCACAAGCCCACAATAATCCTGATCACGGGGACCGGATTGTTGGTACCTCCTCGCCTGCACCCCCTCGCCCGTGCGCCGTACCATCCCAACCCCTGACCTGCTGTCCCCCGGCCGGCCCCCGCCCGCCCCGCCGCCTGTGCCGGCAGCTCTGCGGCCCCGCCGTGCTGCGCGGCTTCAGCCAGCCCGGAGCGCCCACAGCCTCCCAGATCGCGCCCTCCGCCGCCGGCCAGCTCGTGCTGTGCGGCGGCGGCGGCACTACCGCTGCTGACACTGCTGCTGGTCGTCGTGGTCAACAGCATCCTCATCTTCAGCAGCAGCTGCTCCGCCTGTTCGAGTGCGACCTCCTCGTACTGCCGATGCGGGGTGGCGGCGGCCTGCAGAGGCACGGCGCCACCAAAGCGGCGCTGCTGCTCGGCTTCGGCCACGACCGGCGCGGCGGCAAGGGCACGGCGCCAGCTCCACAGCAGGGCTCAGGTGAGGACCACCGCTGCCGACGCCCCGGGTGCAGCCGCTGGCCACACAACGCAATCTCTCGTACCGAGCCCGTGGCCTCCGCCGTCCCGCCCTCCTC
>BDDC01000002.1:61522-72532 GCA_001662425.1 Chlamydomonas sphaeroides
GGCGGCGCGCCGTCCGGCGCGGCCGCGGCGCTGGTCATGTCGCCGGCTGGGGCGCGCGTCGCTGCCTGGGGAGGGTCCGCGACCCGGGCTGCTACTGCTGCAGTGTGTGAATGTCGGGCCGACGGCTATGCAACTCGAGTCAAACGTCGCGCGCCCTTGGGAGACGGAGTTCGCGTTGAGACTTGAGAGGGGGGTGTCACTGCACGGTGTCACTTGTCAGGCGTTCCTCCTCGCGCTGATGGCAGGGACTTACATCGGCTGATGTGTGGTGCACAACACGAGCTCCTTGGCGGTTGCGGAGCGAGCGCAGTAGCAGCGAGCAGTGGCTTGGCTTAGGTAGGGGAGTTGAGTAAGCCACGCATCTCGATGCCGCAAGCTGACCGACAACCGCATTCACTGCGTCAGACCAGCTCTATGCTCCATTGCTGGCGCCACCTAGCGCATGCCAGCAAGGGCAGGCGCGGAGCTAGGGGGCATCAGCTCACGTTGCACAAACCCTCACAGAGGGGTGTAAAGCGTCAACGCGCCAGCGCATCTCAACCACCCCAAGCCCATAGCTAGCGTGCTGCTGCTGCTGTTGTCGTGCGAGCTGGGGCTTGATTGCGGCGCAGGCCCATGGGTCAAACATGCGAACGGCCCCAGCGATGCGCCGTGCCAATAAATCTGCGCAGGGCTTCGGCGCATTGCGCTCTGTCCTTGCATGCATGCTCTGACTTGCGTTTCCCGCGTGACGCGTCCGTCGCTTACCGGACTCGACCAGTCCGAAGTCTGCTGACCCCCCGCCACACCGCTCCCGCCCCTCGGCAGCTCGCATGGCGGCAGCCGCAGCACGCCATCGCTTGCAGCCGCCGCCGCGCCCAGCCCGCATTGCCCCCTTTCCCCAGCGCCGGCCCCGGCTCGCCAGCCCCAGCGGCCGCGGCTCCTCCTGGCCCTCGCCGCGCGTAACGCCGCCCGCGCAGCTGCCGTGATCCTGCACGCCCGCCCTGCCGCCGAAGGCAAGCCGGGCGTGGCAGGGACTGTGCCCGATGGGGCTCCAGTGCCTCAACCCTCGAGGCGCCACCAACCCGGCGAGGGTGGCGGGCGCTACCCGGCGATGGGGTTGGCGTGGATGGTGACCCGCTGGATCTTGATGTCCGTCTTGGGCCGGTCCTGCATTGCGTGGGAGGCAGCGCGGTTGGGTAGCGCAGCGCCGCAAGGCCGACCGCGTGTCAGTCACGATGCACACAGTCCCGCCCGCCTCGTCCGGGCGTCCCCATCCCTCGTCCCGCACACCCCGTCCGCGGCCCAAGCCCGCCCACCCCATGGACTCTGTGTCCCCGGCATGAGCAAGTCCCCTCCCGTGGCCCTACCCTATGCCACGACGGCCCTTACCGCACACCACCCACCCCAAGTCGTGCGCTCATGCCACCAGGACGTCCGCACCCACCCCGCCCGCCGCTTCCCGCTGCGCCTGCGCTGTGACCAGAGCCGCTGCGCCTGCGCTGTGACCAGAGCCGCTGCCTGCCCGACCCCTTCCGTGGGTTGCCATGGGAACCCGCCCCAATCTCCCAGTCCCTCTCCTCCCAGCCCTTCCCCACCTGGCCGTCCGTGGGCACCTTCTCCATGCGGTCCAGCACGTCCAGGCCATCGATGACCTGGTGGCCAGGGAATCAGGACGTGGCCAGGGAATCAGGACGTGGCCAGGGAATCAGGACGCATGGGAGAAAGCAACGGCAGCGGGCGTGCCGGAGCACGGCAGAAGGGGCAACCTGGGCAGGTCCGCCCGCGACCCTGCGCTGCAACCGACAATCCAGCGGGCGCCTGGCCTTGCGCCCATCGATGCCGGGCTCAGCGCCACGGCAACGGCAGCGCACGGCGCCGCCCTCCAGCTCCGCCCTCCCCAGCCTGGCCGCTGCAAGGGCGGGCCGCCTGCGCGCCCACCGCTCGGCCCTCAGGCGACCAGCCGACCAACCCCAGGGCGAGCTCATGACCCTGCCGCACGCTGTCGCCCGCCCGGCTGCTGCCCTGGCCCCGCCTGCCGCACCCAGCGCCGGACTTCAGACGCCCAGCCTCACTGTCGGTGCATTGGGCTCAGCAGCCTGTGGCAGCCCGGCTGCCGCCCCACCCTGCCTCTGGGCGCCTCACCTGGGCGAAGATGGTGTACTTCCCGTTGAGGTGCGCGTGGGCCTTGTACGAGATGAAGAACTGGCTGCGGGCGGCAACGACGCGGGCACGATCAAGGGCGTAGCCAGGGCTGGAGTGGGAAAGATGGCTGGTGGCGGCAGCACATGCTTGGATCCTGGTTGCGGAGGGGACTGGCTCGGAGATAGCGGGACGCGGGCAGCGCTTGCACAGAGCGACGACAGCCCTGGCGCCAGCCCCTTGGGCAAGACCTGTGACGCCCGGGCCCAACCCCCACCTGCGTGCAGCCATTGCGCACCTGCCATTTGTGTTGGGCCCGCTGTTGGCCATGCTCACGATGCCGCGCTTGCTGTGCTTGAGCGCGTCCGTGATCTCGTCGGGGAACTTGCCCGAGGGCGTGGGGTAGATGGAGCGCCCCCCCTTGCCGGTGCCCGTGG
The DNA here is from genome assembly GCA_001662425.1 of Chlamydomonas sphaeroides. Classification (NCBI taxonomy): domain Eukaryota; kingdom Viridiplantae; phylum Chlorophyta; class Chlorophyceae; order Chlamydomonadales; family Chlamydomonadaceae; genus Chlamydomonas; species Chlamydomonas sphaeroides. Next base: position 64,081 of record BDDC01000002.1, read on the forward strand.
GGTCGCCTGCCGGGGGCGGAGGAGCGGCGCGCCGAGGGCGGTCGACGGGGAGCAGGGCTGGGAGGCGGCTCCGAGGGGTGTGAAGAGCTGGGCGGCGGAGCGCTGCCCACGGCCGGGGTGCTCCTGCAAGAGCTGCTAGTTGGCAGCTCGCCATGTTCACAACACGCCCGAGCCGCAGGGTCCCCAGCACGCCCCCAGATGCCCCGACAGGCGCGCTGGCGACGACGGCCCCAAGGCGGGTGCGGAGCTGCAGCCACCAGCCCTGGCGCTGGGCCCTGGCGCTGGCTCCAGGCTGAGGCAGCCGCGCTCCTGCACGGCCCACCTCCTTGGATCATGAAGCCCTTGATGTTTCTATGAAAGTGCACGTTATCGTAGTAGCCGCTGGCGCACAGAGCGAGGAAGTTCTCGCACGCCCGGGGCGCCTGCGTGAGTGGACACGGTCCATGTGGCAGTTGAATGAGGACGCTTGCCCCGAATTTGAAGGAAATTGCACCCCACGAACGTGACTGGTAAGCCTGGTCAATGAATCAGCGCCTGAAGCGGCGCGGTGGCGGGTGCCCTCGTGCAGAAACCAGCGGCCGGCTAGCGCAGCAGCGGCCGGCGGTGGGGCTGGGCGGAGGGGTCCTGGCACCACCCAGCCGCCGTCTCGCACTCAGCATCCCGCAGCCCCCGATGTTGCCCACGGCTGTCGTGCCTGGTCGCAGAAGAGCTCAAGCTTCATGTCGCCCACGTTGGTGTGCAGGGTCACGGACATTCTCGATCTCCCGCGCCGCCCACGGCGGGCACGCGACTGGGCTTCGCGGTGGTGTCTCTATGCGCTTGGTGTTGAACAAATGCTGGCAAGAATTGTGGTCAGCGCAAGATGGCAGCTGGTCTGGTGCCGTCTGATGATGGTGCTTTGTTACGCTACTGAAAGCAGGAAGGAGTTGCGGCCAAGCAATGCGCTGCACAGGGAAACTTGCTACAAGCACACGCAGCACTGAGTTTCGTCCTGATGTGTGTCGCTGGGCAAGTCTGGGTAAGTCTTGTAGTGTTACAGTCTGTTCTTATAATCACGTGAGCTAAGTGCAGGCCCCATCATTAACTTCAGCGTGCCGACGCACACGAAGTGCTGACAACCCGCGCCTACCCGCGCTCGCCCTCGGCCGTCCCCCGGCAGTCCAAGACGCACCTAGACTTCATACTGATCTTCAGTGACATTCATCAGTATGGTCCCGCAGGTTGCGCATCAAATATTATGCAACCAACTCGGAGAGACAATAGTTATGCAATCAACTCGCAGAGACACTAGCAACCTGAAACAGATTTTTATGCAATCAACTCGCAGAGACGAATGCAATCAGACACTAAACTTGCATAGAAGACGCCGACTCGAGCCTTCCTATCACTGAGCGGGTCTGCCTTACTGCGCGCAAATCCGGGGACCCCCGCTGTCATCACGCGCTACCGCCCAGGGCGCTAAGAAACAGCTCCGCCAGCAACTTGGGGTTGCAGGTCGCCAGCTCGTCAGCGGCACCGCGCGGCGTGGCGCCGGCCACTCGCTTGCCGTACTTCAGGATGCGCTGCCGCAGGCCGTCAGCCAGTAGCTCCAGGCCCTGGTGGTCGGCCCACACCAGGTCCGACACCGCCGTCACGGGCGTGGATATCTCCAGCAGCCGCTGCTGCAGCACAGTCAGCGCCTCGCCGCGCAGCAGCAGCCGGTTGGCCAGGGCCGCAGCTGGGCGCAGCAGCTCGCGCGACACCTGCAGAAGCAGGGCGGCAGCTGGGAAGCAGGAGCGGCGCGAGCCCAGCACAACGCCACAATCTATGCCCAGCGCTGTGCGGCCGTGCTGCAGGGCGCCCGCGCAGAGCTGAGGCCCACGTTGCTGGCCCAGCAGGACGTCGCGGAGCGCCCCGGCCGTCCAAACCTCAACACAGGCACATCCCGCCGGGACCTACCTTGACCTCGCCCGTGTACATGTAGTGCAGCAGCGCCCCCAGCGCCTGCGGGTCCGCCTCCTGCAGCGCCACCACGCCCTGCGCCGCCTCAACGCCCAGGCCCCCGCCCAGCAGCCGCGCGAAGTACTCGGAGGTCGCCGCCAGCACCGCCCCGTGCGCCAAGAAGCTCGCCTCGCCCGCCCGCACGATCAGCATGCTGGAAGGCGCCGCCGGGAGGGACGCCGCCGGGTGCACGCGCAGCAGCGAGGTGAGGCATGGCGCGGCCGATTTGTGCAGGTCGGGGTTGTCGGCGTGGGGTTTTGGGGCCAGCAGTGCGATGGATGCGGTGGAGGAGCAGATTGCGATGCCGCCGCCTGGCGTACAGGCCAGCTGCATGGAGGTGGAGTACGGCAGGGCGATGCCGGGCTCTGGGCACTGGCCCCACACGTCGAAGCGGAGCAGCGAGCTGCCGCTGGCGACAAACATGCCGCCGGTGTGGCTGTCGTGGAGCAGTCCGTTGATGGAGGCGAGCGCGGGGCTGCCGGCGCTGGGCGCCAGCGGGCGCTAGCAGTCGCCTGCGTCGGCGCTGAGAGCGCGCTCGTAGATGGCGCTCGACACGGAGGCCAGCAGGTTGCCGGTGCAGGTGTCAACGTCGAGGCCGGTGCACGTGTGGCTGACCGGCAGAGGGCTAAGCGCCGTGACGACGCGGGCCGCGAGGACGCTGCTGCTGTCGGGCTCGCCGCTGTCGTCGAGCGCCATCGGGTTGGCATCGTTGGCCGCGTCGTTGGCCGCGTCGTTGCCACTGCTCACGGGGGAGACCATGCAGATGGTGCCCGCTCCGGCGATGAGGTAGACCGAGCCGAGGCCGTCAACGGCAAGCGGCGCGCAGTTGTCTGGGAATCGCGCTGCCGCGCCCGCAACATCCACACTGCCGCGCAGCACCGGGTCCCCGGCAGCTAGCGTGACCACGTTGTCGCTGCTGAGCCGCATGAGCGCGCAGCCCTCGCCGAAGAACACGCAGCGGCTGAGCGGCTCGTAGACGGCACGCCAACATGGCGCACGGTTCGCGTATGCTGCACCGCTGGCATCAGTGATGTTTAGATGTGCACCCAGCTCATAGCTGCTGCTGTCGGGGCTCTTGATAAGCTCCTGGAAGCCGCCGCTGCGATACAGGACAAGCAGCTGTTCCCCGGCATCGTCACGCTGGCGCGAGACGACGCCAGCCGCTTCGCGCGGGAGCTTTACATCTGTGCGGATCATCAAGTTTGCATGTACGGTGCAGGCGCACAGCTGACGGCAGCTTTCCGCAAGCCGTTGTCGATAACAGCAGTCGCTGTCACTGTCACTGTCGCTATCGCTGCTGTATGTATATATATCTGTTACACGTTACATGTCTGCTATATGGAGTATTGCTTTCGAGCTGCGATGTGCGGCAAACGCCCAGTGGATGTCGGCACCAACACCAACTCCACTTCAAACCTCCCCAGCTGTGCATGGGTGCATGGCTCGCCCCAAAAAGAGGCCACCCAGACCAGACGCAAACAGTCGGTCATTATGCGGTTGTCGTCGGGGTATCTAAAGGGGTCTCGGGCACACCGACAACCGTGCCCTCGCCCCACGGGCCGGACTTAGCCGCCCGATCTGCCTCAACGGCAGGAATGCACACTACTCCGCACAAGGTTGTACTGCATGGGCTATGTTCAGTGGCTGTCTGGGATACGATCCCTAACGCGTACCGCTGCATTCTATTACGTCGTCCTTGTTCAAGGTCCCGACCGGTACGCCTCGCGCCCCTACCCACACACCAACAACACCAACTCCACTTCAAACACGCCATGTGGGCTGTGGCTCTCAGAGGGCTCCCCAGCCGTACGTCCGGCCCAACCGGACCTGCCCTGCTACGGCCGCAACCATCCGCTCTAATACCCAAGCGCCACGTGAAGCTCCCTGGCACTCCGCGAATGCCAAATGCCCCCGCCGTAGCCTCCTGGGTCAATTGTCCGCAGGGTCGGGTTTGGATCGGCTGCCAGCACATTGTTGCGGCTTCAACACACATCATGATCCACGAAGGCCGGTTCCCTCGGCCACAACCCCGCAAGGCACTGCCCCTCGTCCGCCACCTTCACCGTCGGGCCACAACATGCCCGGCCCCTGCCCACAGGCGCAAGACGCCCCAAGCGGCATGCCCCCAACGCCTTGGACCAATCCGCACGTCGCCCGGATGCCCGCGCAGCCAGGAGGCCTCCCGTGCGCGGCTAGGCCCACCATGCACCCACCACCTCCAATTCAAGAAACGCATTGCTAGCCGGTACCCGTATGTACGGCTGCGCCCTTCCCTCCTCCGTCCCTGCGGCACTGAGCTGGCCGCCGCAGCAGAGGCGCCGCACCCCCCCGCTCTTGCGCGGCCCACAATAGCCGCACCCCTGCGCTGCGAACCCTCGCGACCCCGGCTGCCCTCTGCATCTCCTCACAGCAGGCCCTCCCCGCCGCCTTGACATGACGCCGTCGTCCTCCACAGCCGCAATCCCTGTTCGCCCCTCCTTTGCGGTCCTCCCGGCCGCGTTCCCGCCATCATAACACACGCTCCCCGGGGCCCAGCTCACAAGAGGTCCTCCTCGTCCTCCTCCTCGCCGCCACCGCCGCCGCCTGAGCCCACGCCCAGCGCCTCCTCCTCGATCTTGCGCTTGGCCTCGCGCAGGATCTTGACCTTCCAGGGGTCCAGCCGCGTGATGGCGTCGAACTCTATACGGCACACGGCACCATGGCAAAGGGACGGAGTTCGGCGGCTGGTGAGGGGTGACGCGAGCGCGCCCAGGGACGCCGCCGTCTAGAGCTATGGCACCCTAGGGCTCCTTCTTTGTGGGCCCGTCCTCATCGCACGCCCGGCAGCGGTACCCCTGCCGCTGCGCATTGCTGTCACCCCAAGCCCAATCCGCTGCCGACGCCCCCCCCACCCCGCCGGATCCCGGCCTCCACTTCCCCTCCCAACCCCCCCAATCCCTTCAACAGAACCGAAAGCATGCTACCACCCAGCTCACTTTCCCCCGCCAGCGGGACCGCCCTGCCCATCCGGATCCCATCCCCTAGCTGCCCTCCCTGCTCTGCCCCTACCCGCCAGCAGCGTCGCGAACTTGCTCTCGTCCAGCTCCCTCCGCGCCTCCACCAGCCCGTCCAGCAGGTTGGCCTCGCGCGAGCCGTCGAACTGCGGGGCAAGCGAGGGACCAGGGGACCCGCAATGAAATGGCACGCCCATGATAATCCTGGCAATGGCCGCGGGCCTTAGGGGAGCTGATGGAGAGCTAGGCAAGCCGTGGGCTCCTGGCTGGCCGCCACCGTCCCTGCTCATGGCCCGTCCTGCGGTGTCGTGCGCCCTTGCCATGCATGTCAGCGGCCCGACCAGCGCTGTAGCACGCCCACATGGCCACGCTTACAGCGGCGCTCTTCGCACCCTCGTCACTTTCCTGCCCACTGCGTAGCAACCCCTCTTCCTTCAGCCCCCGTGGCAGGCGTAGGCTTGCATGCCCCAGCAGCAGGCGCCGAGCGCTCAAGACATGCCCACTGGCCCCTTCCTCCCTCCATCCTTCCTTCCCTGTCCCACCTGCACGTCCATGCCACGGTGCACTTCAAGCCCCTGCCGCCTTCCTCCTCCCTCACATGGCTGCCCTGTGCCCTTCCTACCCCATTCCGCCGGTCCCTTCCCACCCCGCCCACGCCCCTGTGCCCCACCTGCAGGTCGATGCCGCGGTACTTGTCCAGCTTGTTGACCACATCGTCCGGCCGCAGGTAGGCCAGACAGCAGATGCCGGCCTGGGAAGAGGTGAGAAGGGGGGCGGGAGGGCGGGGACGAGTGTGGCCGGGTCGGGGGGACAGCAAGGCAGGGGAGCCCGGGTGGGCCACTGCTGCAGGCAGCGAGGCGGGCGGGGCCCTGGGGCGCAAGACTGCTGGGCCCCAGCCATTCCCATCAGTGACACTCCTGCCGTCCGTCGCTGCGGCCAGTACGGTGCAGGCGGCGCATGCCCTTGCGCACATGGCCCGCTCGCTCATCGGGGCCGGGCCGGCTGGTGGAGGCTGGGCCCAAGCCGGCCCAACGCCCGTCCAGCTGCGCACAGCTCCAGAAGCTCCGGCCCAGCGAGTGCCGGCGCGGCCGACGCGCTGCCTTCCAGCCCCTGCACGCAGCTACATGGTTCCTGGCACCTGCGCTGCTTCCGCAGCTGCCCTGCGACCGGCCACGGCGGCACGTGCCTGCATGAGGTAGCCGCGGGCGCTGTACTTGAGCAGGTTGTTCTCCACTGCCCGCTTGGCGGCGTCCTCAAACAGCTCCACGGCCTTGCTGTAGCGGCCCATCTCCGCGGAGAACTGGCGGGGTTGGGGAGGGGGAACAGGGTGAAGTGTGGATAGGCTGGCGAAGGCGTGCGGCGTGCCGTCCCGGCTGGGCTGGGCCCCCCCCCACCTCGGCTATCTTGAGCTTGCACTTCGTGGCCTCCGAGTTTGACCCCTCCGTCTCAAACAGGTCAGCGGCCTGGTTGTAGTACACAACGGCCTCCTCCTTGTTGCCGGCCTTCTCGTTCTGCTCCGCGATCTCCTTGAGCTGGCGAGCGGCCATGTTGAGCCGGCCCATATCCGTGAATATATTCACCGCTTCCCGCAGCATGTGCTGGGCCTTGCCGGGGTCCTGCTTGCCGATAGCCTTACCGGCCTCCACGTACGCCTGTGCCGCTTCGTGCTTGCTGTCCATCTTTATGTAGCACCCCGCAAGCTTCTCATACGTCTCCGAGCACTCTCGCCCCATCTTGGCCAGCTTGTACTGGTTCGCGGCCTTCTCCAGCAGCTCAGCTGCGTCCTCATACTTGGATGTGCCACCAAACAGCCCTCCTAGCACGCTCTTCAGCTTCTTGTCCGCCTGCTTCCTAAATTCTTCTGCTTTGGCGGCATAGTCGGCCATTGTGTGCCCGCCGCGGTCAGCGCTTCAGAAGGATTGGTCTGATTGACTCAACGTAGCTCCCACCGCCGCAGTGTGTTTTTAAGTTTGGTGGTCGTGGCAGTGGGGTGCTGCGCTATTTTGACAGGCCGTGTGCGCTGACGAAACCCGACGTCTGCATCGGCACTTGGAACCTGGGGGTTGGCTTCAAACCGCTCCAGCATTGCGTACGCACCCAGACGCAGCCAAGGTACCACTGTGACACTGACTTACCTTTCGAAGTCATTTGAGCCGCTCGCTGCAGCAGCTGTCCCTCGCCATCCTTGTCCCATCGGTGCAGTGTGCAGCCCCTGGCCGCGAGGCGCGCGTCACGCATTCGTTCTACCACAATGGCCCTCAATTAGCACAGCCAGTGCGCTTAGCAGGACGCTTACCAAGTGTTGGGCGACATGGCAGCGCCACACTCCTCTGTGCCTCGCCCAACGCCCGTTGAGCCTCGGCGCCAGGAGCGCACGCGGACGGCCAGCTCGGAGCATGTCCCGCCGCTTCCACTGCCGCGACCGCGGCCCGTACGCACCGCGGTGAGGCACCGAGCATCCTCGCCACGAGTCATGTCACGGCTGCGCTCGCGCGTCCGCCGACGCCCAACACCTCGCCTACTCTCGTACCCCCTGTGACAGGCCCCAGCCCCCGGTGACTCCTCCGCGCACACGGCGCCCAGCCGCCAGCTGCACGCGGAGAGCACCTACGCCGTGTCCCCCAGCGCGCCGCTCCTGCACACCCGCCTACACGACAACGCCTTTGTCTGGGGTACGCACGGGTCGTGCCACACACCATCTGCCGCCGGGCCGCAGCTCCCAATTCCGCAAGGCACACCCCTATCCCCCCATCCCCCCCAACACCTCACCGCACCCGCCCTGGCCCCCCAGGCACGGTCGCCTGCGCCGCCGCGCCCTCCGCCGCTGCGGCCCCGTCCAGCCGCGCCGCCGCCACCGCCGACGGCCTGCCGCCCCGCGCCCCCGCCGCCGAGCCGCCGCCCCGGCCCCGCCCCGCCGGCGTGCCTCCCGGCCGCTGGGCTGCGCTGGCGCTGGGCGAGCAGCATGCAGCCGCCATCAGCTGCCGCGGGGAGCTCTTCACCTGGGGCGGCAGCGCCAGGGGCCAGGTGCGGGCAGGACGATGCGGCCGCTGGCCCTCCCAGCAGCTGCTCCGGCAGGCAGGGGCCTCCACCCGCCCGCCTTGGCGTCGGGATGACCTGGCGACCGGCAGCGCCTAGACCGTCGACGAGCAACACACACACACACACACAAGCGCCCAGCCCTGACCTGCCGTCCCATCCTGCCTTGCCGTGGGCGTCGTTCAGGCCGGCCGTGACATGGAGGCCGCAGAGGGCGGCGCCCGGCCCGGAGCCGGCGGCGCTGGCGCTGGAGCCGGCGGCGGCGCGTGCGGCCCGTGCTGGAGCCTGCACCCGGGCCGCGTGGCGCTGCCGGCGGGCGTGGCGGTGCGCGCGGTGGCGTGCGGCGGCGAGCACACGCTGGCGGTGTGCAGCTTGGGCGTGATGGCGTTCGGCTGCAACCGGCACGGTGCGGCGGCGGGGGGGGGGGGGGGGGGTTGGGGGGC
>BDDC01000002.1:72542-120333 GCA_001662425.1 Chlamydomonas sphaeroides
TCCACACACTACCCCCATCCCCGCCCCCGCCCTGCACCCACCTGCTGCCCCCGGAACACGCCTGCTCGAACGGTGCCAAAGCCGCCCGCACCCAGTGCCGTCGATGGGCCCCGCAGCAGCCGGACCACGTCATCGCCGGCTGCGGCGGCTGCTGCGGCTGCGCCTGCGGGCGCCTCTTCCGGGCGCTGCAGCGGGCTGTCCGAGTTACCCAGCGCGTCCGAGCCGCTGGCTTCCTCGGACACCTGTTGGCCGGCACACCGTTGTGTATTTAGTCATGGTGCGATGGGCGATATCATACCCGCAGGGTGCGGCGTGCTGCCTGTGGACGAGCGGGATCGGGAAGCTGGTGGGGCCGCCATCGATGGAGGATGGGCTTAAGACGCGGTCCGCACTCGCAGTCTAGCGGACCCCAACCCGGCCAACAAAATGGTAAAAGTATCAGTGACATCAACGACATCACCCACCGCCACATCCATGACCACGGTCGCGCGCTGCGGCGTGAATTTGGTAATCACGTCCTGCGCGTCCTCGCGCGGCTGCTGCTTGGACGTGCGCGGCGCGTGGGGCGTGCGGGGCGTGCTCGGCGACTCGGTGTAGCCTGCGATGCATGCGTGGGTTGGGACATACATGGCACAGGATTGGAAATGGGTAGGGCGCGCGCCTGTGATCTCCCTGTCGCGCCCGCTCAGGCTGGCCAGCCCCATGGGGCCAGGCGCCGGCACGCCGGTTGCACTCGTCCATCCCACATAGTGTGAGCGACAGATGGAGACATGCGCTGGCGGCTCGCAACCAGCAGCGGCATGTACGCAGCCGTCGTTACCTGCCGAGGCGCGCTCAAGCGCTTCATGCCAGCAGGCTACAGCAGGTACGGCAGCCGCCCCGTCCGGCGCGCTCTGCACGAGTCTGGCACGGCCCTCGTATCTTATGCACTACTTACAGATCGCGATAACTACGCGAAAACCACCATCGACGCGATCGACCAGGATCCTAGGGCGGGATCGCGGGTTGTCTATGCCAATGGAGCTGCGCGAGGCTCCGAGCCAGCAGCCATCCGGGCTGGGCGGCAGCTCACCCCTCAGCGCGAGGCTCGTTGAGACGGAGGGCGAGTAGGCCGTCCCGTCGCAGCTGCTGCCGTTTTGGAGCATCGGGCTGCCACCGCCGCCCTTGATGTAACCCTGTTCCATGTCCAGCCTGCGTCCCGGGGGCAACATACCGTCATGCACTTTGCGAGCAGCTCAGCCAAGCGAGACCTGCTCTCTTCCCTGGCCTTCTGACCCCTGCTGAAGAAACCCTGGCCGGGGCCCGGCTACGAGCACACCCCATCCCAGCAGAGCATGCTGACCAGTCGCGCCAACACCATTGTGTCAGCACCTGGTGTCATGAGGTGTTGACACGCGATTTGTAAGGTCTTTCTGACATGGCGTGCAAGGCGTGGTGTCAACCACGTGTTGGTGACGCCCCAAGATTACAGACGGCGCAAGCAGTTCGAACAAGCAGCAGCAGCCTGCTGCCACGCTACCTCACTGCATGGGCAGCTGCGTGATGATTAGTTGTTCTGCTGTTCTGCTGTTCTGCTGTTCTGCCGCGTGCGCACACACCGACTGCACGCCGCAGCACGCAGCGACGCGCGTGCGTGCAGACGGCCGCAGACGTGGCGCGCTGCCACTGGTGCGTCGTGAAGGCGAGCGCACAGCTTACCGCACGCGCCGCCCATGCACTGCCGGTCGGGGCGGCCGGAGGCAGAGCTGCTATGGTTAAAGCTTAGGGTTTAGAGCTACCTGCACACCTACGCAGACGCCGACGCAGACGCAGGCGCACCTGCCGGTCGGGGCCGCGGTGCAGTCGCCTCCTTGGCCGTTGCCGCCCGCCACCGAGGCGCAGTCCGGAATGTCCCTGCTGGCCTCGCTGGCCAGGTGCAGCCGGCCGCGCCGGCCCCTCGTCAGCAGCGCCGCCACGGCGGCTGCGGCCAGCAGCGCAACGCAGCCTGCTGGGGAATGGAGGTGCGGTACCGACGAAGACACAATCAAGTTTGCAGCCACCCAGTGAGCCTCACACGCACGCCCCCTCTGCTGCCAGCGGGTGGCTATCTAGCTAGCTGGGATGCCGGGCCGCGCAGGACGCACCGCACGCAGCAGGCTTCCCTCAGCGCCGTCGGCATCAAGCTCGACAGGGGCTCGCGCGAGCCGCCCGCGTGCTCGGGCGGGTTCGCCCCCGCCCACCAGCCACGCCGCGCTAGCTGCTGGCTGGTGCGCTGCAGCGGGCCCATGAGCCCGAGCATGCATGTCCAACATGCGATGTGGCGGTACCGATCGACCAACCCGCGGGACTGGCAACGAGCAACCCACGGTAACCACGCTCTACTGTCCAACAGCCGTCCACCCAAGCCCTTGCGTATTTTGGTTCCACGCCCCCCACCCCGCTGGCGCACCTGCAACGACGCAGCCGGCGATGATGGCCACGGGCGGCCCGCCGCCGCCACCGCCGCCGCCGCCAGTGCCGCCCAACGCGCCGCCGTGTGCGTCTCCTTTCTTAATGGCTGCGCCCGGTGCGGCGGCATCGACCGCCCCCGGCGCCAGCGCCGGCCGCGGCGCGTTGGGCAGACCGAGCGGCAGCGGTACCTTGAGGGTCTGCTGGTAAAGCGTCATGATGCAGGGGGTGGGCCCGTTTTGCTGCGCGGGAAGTGGGTCGGGCGGCAACAGGGGGCGGCAGTTGGATTCATAGCTCGTGTCGTCGTGCGGCATCGGTGTGAAGATGAAGCGGTAGGTGTAATCAATGTTAGTGTTCCTGTTGCGCATGCTGCGCTGGCTGGTACTGCCGGGGGGGGGCTGAGCAGGCCCATAGCTCGTCTTGCGGCGGCAGGGCAGCAGGCACGGCCCCATGCCGGCAGCAGCACATGCCGCCCATGGGTGACGACTGTCAGCAGCGGCGCCACACGCGCGTCCAACGGGCGGACGAAAGCAGCAGGGCTCGCTTGCAGCCCGTGTAGCCGCCGCCCCTACTTGGTCGTGGATGACGAACAAATACAGTACGGCGCGGTACGGTGCGAGCGGGTACCAACTTCCGAACGCTGCCGCAACAGGGCTGATTGCCTTTTGCATCGCGCACCGCGTTCGCGCTTGCCTTGCGCGCCCGAGCATGCTGCTGCACCCGCCCGCCTGGACACAAGCGAGCAGCTGGTTGAGCGTGCAACAGCACACGCAGAAGCATCCAAACTGTTGGCGCCGCTCGCCTACGCCGCGCACGTACCGATGGTGGGCTATGTGCTAGCTCGCAGACGCGTGTGTTCGTAGCAGCCACATAGTTAGGTAGTGCTCATAGGTTGTATCATAGCCAGCTAGCTAGTATGCCCGGACCCTAGTATGTGTCCGCGCCGCAACGCACCTCGACGCACGCCGTGGTGGTGGCGGTGCGGCATAGCAGCCGCACGTCTTTGAGCAGCACGGCGTAGTTGAGGTTGGGCCGCAACGCCAGTTCTGCGAATGTAGGCGAAAGGGGCACGTACATCGGCAACGGCAGGCAGTCTCAGCAATGGGGCCCCGCGCGGTAGGTGGATAGGTAGCTCGGGCGGTGCCCCCCCCAAGCCCACGCAAGATCGCTCCAGCAGATAGCTAGGCTGCTCGGGCGCGGCAGCAACCCCAGCCAGCCAACAGCATGGGTGAGTTATGAGCGCCACAGCTGTCGTGCTGCGCGTCCTGCCGTCCATGCTTCTCCTGCTGTCGGTGGCGAGGCAGTCCATGCAAGCTGGGGCTGCAGGCTCCAAGCGCAGCAGCCGCTCGCATGCGATGTCATGCATGCCGTGGCGCCAGCCAGGCGTGCGTGCGGCGGCGCAGGACATGCGTCGTACGGCAGTACGGCGGCAGCCTCACCTCCCGGGTCGGCTGTCGGGGGGCGCAGCGTCGACGCCCGAATCACCGCGGTCTGGAAGTCGTACACGATCGGCCTGCGCAGCAGCGGCACGCAGCAGCATCCTCATCCTCATCCTCAGCAGCATCGGCGGATTGCCATCCTAACGCAGCAGCGAGCATGGCAGCAGCGACCGGCATCAGTGGCAGCAGCGCCTATCCTCTTTCTCATCCCATCATCCTCAGCAGCAGATAGAGCTGCCGCGGCAGCCTGCCTTGTCAACCTTCCTGCCGTCACTCGCCAAAGCTCCGTCACGGCGCGCGAGCCCCCTACCACGACCCCTGCGCCTCGTTCGGCTGCATTTGTGCTACCTATAGATAGCTAGTTATCTATAGATAGCTAGTAGCCACCAGCGAGCCCGCGGGACGGGGCGCGTAGGGGGCTCCGGCGCGGGCGCTCAACCTCGCTCCTGAAGTCACGGCGGGCAGGTCAAGCCCGCTGCACCGCTTCTACTATTTCTGCTGTTCATTTTGGACACCAGCGATCAATACAGCAACACACTTGACATCGAGCAGAATTATCGAGTGACGTATTACCAGGAGCAGCCCGACGCTTCTCTGCGGCTGCAACATCCGTCGCAGGCTCGCAGCTCCACCAATTGAGCGCGGGGCGGGCTTCACGGTCAGCGACGACCCACCAGCAGCGGCGTTCCAGCGGCGCGGCGTCGTCGGGGATGCAGCCGTCCTGCGGCGCCCCCAGCTGGAAGCGCTGCGTCAAGTCCTCAAAGCCCTCCATCTTCAAGCTCTGCGGGCACGCGCCAGCAAGCGAGCAGCTATGGCAACATGCCGGAGGCTGCTGGCAGAGCTGGGTGTATGCTGCGAGTTTTGCTGGCTCTCGCAGCCAAGCTAGCGGCACGCACGAGCGGGCGGCAAGCACGCAAATTGATATCTATCGCCGTCAGGCGCCGTCAACGCAGCCATGCGCAATTCATCAAGAGTCATACATCAAGGTTGACAGACGTCTACATATGACGCCGCAATGTGCGAGATGAGAGATGTGTGCGGATGGGCGCGACGCAACGAACATAGCGCACTCATGGACCCCGCGCGCGGCTCACTGGCAGCATACGAATGTCCTCCCATGTCAACAACTGGTTGGCGGTCTGTGGCCGATAGAGCGGGGCAGCGATGGGCTCGTGAGATACCCGCTACGTTGCAACCGCGGTTGCTTGCTTAGTGTTCAGGCAGGGGAAAACCTCCTCTGGGCGTGTTCATTCTTGTGTGTCCACCGCATCACGCCTGGCAACCCTGCCTCGCGCAACTGACGCCGTGGCGAGCGCAGCAGCCACACGCACACAGCCGCACGGCATTGCGAAAAGGGCAAGGCGCCTGGAAGGCGCCTCTGCTGTACGGCAACGCTTGCCGCTTTTGTGATCTACCTCTATGTCGTAGCAAGCGCCTGAGTACGGGCCGGTTGCAACAGGTGATAAGCACAAGCAAGGGTAATTTAAATCCGGGGCAAAATCCGGGGCAGCAGCACAGCAGACACATACACCCACAACCTGCAGATGGTGACCCTAAGCAAGCAGGTATCTCACCGAACATGATGGCACCATCGGTCAGCGTTATTGCCGAGAACTCGTACGCCAGCGGCGACACGAGCATGGGCGCCCAGGCCCCCGCCAGCATCAGCTCCTGGCTGACCGTGTCCATCAGCACCGCCCGCTCGATGGCCAGGTGCACACGCCATCCGGAGAGCTGGACCTGCAGGCAGACAGGGCGGCAAAGCAATGAGGACATTCGTGGGTTGACAAGTACAACGCTTGGAACATCGAATGATGCTGAAACGAACCTGCTGCGTACGTGCCAAGCTTGGAAGCTCGCGGGACGCGCTGGATGGCAATATGAACGGATACACATGGAAGTGTGTTGAGGAAGGGGAAGCCGGCAGGCACAGGATTCGTCCGCGTCGCTGCGCGAGCTAGGGACGACCACCGCGGGCAGGGGAGACCCCTCCCCTGACCGCGGGAGGGTGCTGGCGGGTCTGCCGCATCGCGCACCCACGGCCAGCGCACCCAATTCAATTTACATCACACATATGCATCTGGGACACCGCTTAGCACAAGCGCGTGGATAGACACGGCTAGAGCAGCCCACGCCCAGGGAAGGCAGGCAGGGCCAGGCAGGGCAGGAACGGTCGCTTGGGTGTTTCCGTTTGAGGAGCGTCGCCGAGGCCGTGAGAGGCCACTATGCATGGCTAAAAATTATTTGCAATAATGCCACGACGCAGCGCACCTTCTGCTGGCACGCCAGTCTGAGTACGGGCCATTGCGAAAGTCTGTCGACCCCCCGCAGCGTCACGTTCCGCGTGAGTAAAACGGGCAATGTGTGGCCAGTGAAGTCTTCGTCGAGCAGCTCGAGGTAGAGCGTCTTCACGAGAATCAGTTGGGCAGTCGGGTCCGCAAGCGCTGCTGCGAGCTCCCGCCCATTGCCCACGAGCACCTCTGGTAACGCTAAGGCGCCAAGGCTGCAGAGCGACGCGGCCAGCGCGCTTAAAAGGAACCACTGAGATTGGAAGGTCGTCATCGTGACCGCACGCCCAACGCGCTCAACATTGTAATGCATAGACGGTGTACTAGCAACGATGTATGTAAGTGTGGGGTGGTGAGCTCGGGATGACTCGTTAGGTGCTTTGTTCACAGTGACGCAGCAGCGTCGGCGTCGCCCTAGTCCTGCCGCTGGCTAGCACATAATACTTCGCATGTCAACGTATTTGTGGCACTCAGCAAGCGTGACAAACAGCTGACGGTAGAACGAGCAAAAGTAAGGCCGCCGCAGCCGCGCGACGACGATACGGCCGGTTACGGCGCAAGCCGAGCGCAAGCGCTGGCCACGCCATACATGTATTGCACGAGTTAACTGCCTATCCTGACATATATTCTGTGGAATTTACCAGCTGGCGGCACGGGCTGTGTATCACAGGCTGTCTCCCCTGGGACAGCCTCAGACACAAATCGAAGCCCACGCGGGTTCCATTCGGGGGTCCGTGGGCGGGGTCTGTGTCCCTGCGCGAGGGGCGCCCATTCTCCATACTGTATCATCTCATGATATCCGGTACCTCTAGGAGCAGTTGTGGACCTCAGGTCGCTTGGCAGCCTCGACATGCTTGTGCATGTCGCCACAGATACCCGTACGTAGCGCGCGCCATACGTAAGTAGATGACTTCCTGAACCCATACAGCATATATCAAGCGCTGAGATGGCCCCTCGGAGCCCTGCCAACCACCGCGCGTGCAGCCTCATGGCATATGTAGCCGCTAGACAGGCTCTGGTGGCAGCCCTGACAGTTCGGGGAGGCTGGTCGCTGTCACGCCCCCTGGATCCCTGGCAACCCCTGAAGCGCGTTCCACATGCTCCCGTCCGTAGCGAGCTAGCACTGCGTTCTTAGGAGGGTACTTAAACTGATCCAGCACGCCGTCGGAGTCCATACGGCTTGGGATTCCCCGGAACCATGTGTTTGGACCCCTCATACGGCAAAAACCCCAAACCCGCTTTAGCTGAAGTCGGACAAGGATGCCACTATGCAAATATTGTTGATCACTGGGGGGTGGGGCCAGGTGGTATCCTTGTCCAATTTCAGCTAGAGCGTGTTTTGGGGGTCGAAAGATGGTGCCCCTGGGGACACAGGCCGGGAGCCGAGTGGTACCCGAGTCGCGTAGCCTGGTACAGTGACGTCCATAAGGTCGGGGCTCGGGAGACTTGGCGGGTTTGCGTGTGTGGTTTTCGGCATGCGTTTGCGTACGGCACCATCAGGCGCGTTTAACTGCGTGTCAGGGTTCCGCATTGCTAGTGGAGAGCACAGTAGAAACAGAGCCCTTCGTGCGAGGCACTCTGGGAGTGGCCGCAGAGGCGCGCTGGCAGGTGCCATGGGGATCAGGAGAGGACGGAGATATCCCCTAGGAGCTCGGCGCCCGTTGTACTCGGCAGGCGGCATTCTACTACTTCCCAGCCTTCTCGTGAGCCCCCCGTTTGCTCTGCCGTGTCACGACCGAACTAGGCAGAAGTGACACAGGCCTGGGCACGGGAGTCACTGGGTTGCAGGTGTGTCGCGTAGCCGGCGGATTCACGGACCAACGCTGAGACGGGACCACAGGAACTGCACTCGGATCGAGTGGCCTGCCGCCTTTACGCCACGGACTCCAAGCCGCTGTAAGCGCTGAGCAACACTGGCTAATGTTGACTTCTCCTAGCCGTCTAGCAGCTGCAGACTGCGTCGAGGCTGTTACGCGGGGATCTCTGAATTCAGGGGCTTGGGTTCCTTGGTTTAGCGCTGTGCTGAGAGAGAGAGAGAGAGAGAGAGAATATTGCACGAGTATTAGCACAAATGCACAGAGCGAGAATCGAGCACTGAACTGTGCTCGTTCTCGCGGGGAAGCGCCCCGCCCCCAGACTGTCCTTGCCACAACGCGTTGGCCATGTCCCTACGTTCTGGGTCGTCCCGGCGGTGTCCAGCGCCCAGGCTCCTGACCCTGATCAACACCATGGGTTTATCGGGGTCAGGGGAGATCGGGGTGGCCCGCCCTTAACGGGCAGCGATGAACAGGCGTGTACCTGCCCGCCTAGGCTCGAGGCCTATTTTTAGGTTTGTTGTCTGCCCCTTCTTGGACAGTGTAACTTTCTGCGCTACTCTCTGAATCTCTGCCTCAAACCCGCCCTTTTTCTCTGCTGGTTCAGATGGGACGAGGTTGGCGGCATGCGCGGGGGCCGGGCGGCGATGCGCGGCGGGCGTGCAGGTGGCGGCCGCGGCCTCGACCAGCGTGGCTGTTGGAGCTTTGACGGGGGGTGGGGGCTGAGCCGGCGGCGAGGAGCGCTGCCTCTTGGCAGTGCTTGGCTGGCTGGGCGGTGGTAGTCGAAAAAGCTGCCCTGGGGCCCTGGGGTACTGTAGAGGGCTCAGAGCAGTTCTGGTGTTGCTGGCATACTCGGGTTGAAGCCTCGCTTTTACATACGCTGTTGAGAGGGCCCGTCGCAGCATCATGCACCCATGGCCGTGGCTCAACGGAGGGCGGGTTGAGAGCACCGGTAAGAGCCGCGGCGGCCCGGCCCGCCCATGTATGCAGTAGGCAACCTAAACTTGATGATTGGGCTGACAAACGAAGCCTTCCACGTCAAATCGTCGAATCGTCCAGGCCGGTAGCTTGCACCTGTCCGATCCTCTCCCTAAGCTTCTGTACCTAGCTGCCAGAGTCCGCAATCCAAGGAGGCCACCTGCGTAAACACAAGCATGGATGGCTCCTTCAACCGGAGCAAACCTGTGAGACGGGGCGGGAATCGTACTCATACCCATTATCGTGCTGCCCAATGGGGCCATAGGTGTGCGATGGGGTGCCGGGGGCTTGCCGGTATGCTCAAAATGTCGCCGTCCCTGGCTGAGTGGCTCGGTGCGCTTCTCGTTCGGGCACAAGACAGCAACACTGCCTTCTTGCCAGAATCTATAACAGTGCGTCGAGTTCAAAACCATGCAAGACAGCAGCAGCGGCAGCCTTTGCCGCGGCACTGATCGCCGTGGCAGGGAGCCACGTAGGTTAGGGCAGGAGGGTGCAAGCAGGTTTGGAAGATGAGTTGCACATGGCCCCACGTAAAAGTGCGGTGACGCTGCTGTTATTGCCGGAGCTTGTGGGACTTGTTGCACCACCCTTTCTCCTCGCGCATTTTGATGGGGAGGGGGAGAGAGGGGTGATGCCAGGGTAAACACACGGTTTCGTCATGCCACCGTTCTGCGGTACCTTCGCGCCAACACCCTTCTGCGCCAGCCGAGTACCACGTTAACTATTCAGAGGTTGTCACATCTAATTTCCGAGGAGCATTGACTTGCTCGACACTTGCAAGCACTGCTGCGACCTGTTTCTCTGAGGACGATATGTTGAAAAATAGATAGTTGTTCATCTTTTCCGAAAGATGGCAGGGCAGCTGGGAGGAGGCGGCCTTCGCGGCGCGACTGACTCGTTGTTGTACTCCTTCAACGAGCCACCGTCGCGAGGTGCGTATGTCTGTCGGAAAACAAATTGCACCATCACTCTCACGCGCACACTGGGCGTGGCATGTCGTGTCGTCGCAGCATGTCCGTTCGCAGCAACAAGACTGCGAACTTACTTGTGCCTTGCGGTCGGGAGATAAGCCAGTCAGGCTGCTACGCACAACTGCAACCTGTAAGACTGCGCCACCCCCGGGTTCCCCCAGGCGCCGTCGCTCCGCCCCCGCCTATCGCCAACCCGCGACGGCTGAGGACGCAGTCCGTGGCTGGCGATGGCCAGGGCGACTTGCCCGGGTAGGCATCGTCGCCGTGTGTCAGCCGCATCTGCTGCCGCCGGTGTCATCCTGACAAGGCGGGGCCAGGCGCAGGGGCTGCCGATGTCGCTGCAGCAGGGCTCGCCTGGGCACCCTCCCCATCCTCGACCCAACCCTTGCACCTCACGAACGCAGGCCGGCGGGGCAGGGCTCAGGGTTCGTGCCAACAGGCGCTTCCCCGACCCGGGCGAGCTTCTCGGGGGAAGGGCCGCGAGCCCATGGCGCCGGTGCCACGAACCCCGGAGGCATGCCCCTCCTACCGCCCGGCCCTGGCGTGGCCGTTCAACGGCTCAGCACCCCCGGAGGAACCACGGTGGGACTGCCGCGACTCGAAGTCCCTGGCAGCTCCGGTGCCTCAGCCGGCGGCGCCGGCGACCTCCCGGCCGTCGGCGTGGGCGGCCGCCGTCAGTCCGCGCCGGGCGGCGGCGTCGCCCTCTTGTGCGACGTCAACCTCTCAACCTCTATGGACGCGGACGGCGGCGCCGACGGCAGTGGCTTCGTGCCGTCACCGCGGCCAGCGGCGTCGGCCGTGCTAGCGCCGCTGCGGTCGTCGGCAGCGGCGGCGCTAGACCCTCCGCGGCTGGCGTCGACGTCCTCCAGCTGGGCCGGTGGCCGGCTGAGCCTCACCGGCGGCGGAGGAGCCCTGGAAGGCGGGTTCGTGCCGTCGCCGCCACTGGGGGCCGACGGCGCCGTCAGCAGCCCGCTGACGCCGGCTCCGCTAGGCGGGCTGCCGACGCCGCCGCGGCGGTCGCAGAGCATGGCTGACCGGGCGGCCGCGGCGGCGGGGGAGGCCTTGCAGCAGCACAGCGAGGAGCTGCAGCGGGTGGCAGGCAGGTTGCGGTACTGAGCTGCTTGGCAGCACCTGCATGTGCCGTACCAAGGCGCCGTATCGATCATGCGCTGCTGGGTTGGTAGGGCGGCTCCCTGCGTCGTGTGTGCCAGGGGCGTGGCTTCCGGACCAGGCCACGGCTGGCGGCACGCTGCCCGCACGCCCCGCCGCCTTCCACCACCGGCGCCGCGCCGCCGCTGCCGCGAGCCACGCTACCCACGAAGTCGCCCAGCCGCGTAGTCACACTTTCCGCAGCCAGCCGCGCTAACGGCGGCGCGCCATGCTGACTTTGTCGCGACCGCTCGCGCCAGCGTGCCCCTGCCTCCTGCACTGCGCACCGCTCCTCCCTTCCCCAGGCGCGCTGCTGGCGCTCCACGCGCCCGCCGCCTCCCGCCCGCGCTCCGCCGTCGCCACGCTGCCGCCGCCAGGCAGCCCCGGCGGCGGCCTCTCACTCGGCACCAGCTCCTCCCTCGCCTCGGCCGCCAGCGGCGGCGGCGGCGGCGGCGGCGGCTCCCTTGGCATTGGTGGCCTGGGCACTCCGCAGCTGCTTGCGCTGCGCGACGGCGGCCCCGAGCTGCAGCGCGAGCTGCGGGTGGCGGTGCGGCGCTGCTTCGCGGCGGCGCGGCAGGAGCTGGCGGGCGGGTCGCCGGGGCGGCCGCTGGGGGGCCCCCTGCACGACATGTGGGCCACGCTGGACGCGTACCTGGAGGGATCCTCGGGTGCGGCGCGGAGGGGGAGGCACGTGCGGCGCAGCGAGGGGCTGGCGGGAGGATGGCAGGGCGGGGGCGGGGGCGAGGGCTGAGCCCGGGCTGTGCGTGTCGGAAGCAGGGCGGCACGGCGAGCAGGGGCGCAGGGGCGCATGGACAGGGGCATCCCCGTACTAGGGCGAGCGTCCCAAGCGCTGCCACCAGCTCCGCCTGTGGCGCCTGCACCGCGCTGCCGCCCCCACGCCATGCCGCCCCCACCCTATGCCGCCCCCACGCCATGCCGCCACCAGAGCTCACCAACACTCTGGTGGCGGCGCTGCTGGACGCGAGGCGGAGCTCCTCGGCGCACGCCGGCGGCAGCGCCTCGGGCCGTTCGCCGCCGTCGCTGGCCAGCAGCGGCGACGGCAGCGGCGGCGGCCAGGACCTGGATGCGCTGCTGGTGCGGCCGTTGGGGCCGTCTTGGCGTCAGGCTCCTAACTTGCTCATGCTGCATGAGGGCCCCAATGCCGGTAGCTCCACACAACATCATACCCCTGCCCCGACACCAACCCACAGTCGGCCAACGCCGAGCTCCAGCGGCAGCTCGACGCCGCCCGCGGCCGGCTGCTGCTGGCCGAGTGCCGCGCCGCCGCCGCCGAGGAGGCCGCGGAGGTGGCCAGCGGCGCCGCCGGGCCGCCGGGAGCTGGCGGTGGCGGCGTGCAGCGGTCGTCGGGCAGCGTGGGAAACCTGGGGCCGCGGCCGCCGGGGGACAGATTCGTGTCGCCGCCGGAGCGAGTGGGCCAGGGCCCGGTGTCGCCAAGGTGGGGCCGTTGGGGGAAAATATTGGCAAGAGGCTGTGTTGCCGTGTGGATAGCGGACCAAGGTGGGGGCGTTGGAGGCAGGCTGCTGGCGCTGCCGTGTCATGGCGTCGTGGGGCCGGCACGGCGATGGCGCCAGTGGCGCGCGGCACTGCGGCGTGGGCGCCCTGCGCGGCGAGCGCCCTGCAGCAGCACCCCAAGACCAGGGGAGCAGCCGCCGGGCTGGGGGCGCGAAGCCCGCGCACACGAGGCCTGCCGCCAAGAGCCTGTGGGCCCGCGGCCGTGCGCGCGTCGCTCGCCTGCAGCAGCGCACGTGCACCATCACGGCCCTGCCCCGACGCCCTGCCTTTGCCCGCCTCCCGCAGGCGCGGCCGCTACGCCCGCTCCGAGGCCGGGGCCCGTGACGGCCCCTCTGCGCAGCAGGGTTCCGCCGACGGCGACGCCGAGGGCGAGGCCGACCCCGGCCGGCTCTTCAACCGGGTGTACTCGCAGGGCCCTGGCGGGGGGCCGCAGCGGCCGCCGCCGCAGCAGCAGCAGGTGAGAGAGCGGGCCGCAGATGCTGCTGGGGACCGCCGCAGCGAGGAACGCTGCACGGCGATGCTCAGTGCCATCGACAAAGGAGCTGACATACTTGCCTGCTGAACGCTGCCGTGCTGCCCTCGCAGGAGGAGCCCGAGATGATCCTGGAGGAGGACGAGGAGCTGTCCTCGGGCGACATCCCCGTGTCCGCCGAGGCGCGGCGCCGCATGCTGACCAACGCCTCCTTCGCCGAGTGGGCGCGGTCGCGCGGCGACATCGCGCCGCGGCGACGCGGCGGCGGCGGCGGCGGCAGCGGGCGCGGCAGCAGCCGCACATCGGACGAGGAGGAGTGAGCGGGGCTGGAGCTGGTCGGGCGTGGGAGGCTACGATGCGATGCGGGCGGGGGCGGGGGCGGGGTGGTGCGTGCTCGGATGGGGACTGCGGGGCGCAGGGCCACGCGTCGCTGGTGTGAGCGAGGCGTGGCGGCTCGATGGCTGGAAGATGGGCTGGGGCGGGCCAAGGGGGGCATGCGGCCACGCGGCGCATCCTGCGCTGGCCGGCCTGTGCGGTTGGCTTTGGCTTGGGTGAGGGCAAGCTGAGCTGCGGGGCTCCGGTGCAGGACCGGGTTGGTGCGGCGGCGGGGACCGGGTGTCGGGGGCACTGGGCGGCGGGAGCGCGAGCGGGGCGAGGAGCGAGCGGGGCGAGCGAGCGGGGCGAGGAGCGATCGGGCCCACGCTCTCATCGCGAGCGCTTGCGGCATGGGCAGGGCCGGCGCCAGGGCGGGAGCGCTGGGGCGAAGGGTTGTGCGGGCACTCTGGGCAGGGGTCCGCGGCAGCCGTGGCTGGCGTCGCCGCGCTCTAGCATGGCATGGGGACAGGGCGCGGTGTGGCAATGATGTTGCTATGGTACGTGGCGCGCATGGCGCATGGATGGTTGTGTTTGCTACGTCCCGCGCTGCCGCTGCCGGCGCAGCTGCCGCGGCGTGCAGTGAGGTGTGCGGGCCCCGGGCTCGGTCCGCTCGGTGGGTGCTGCCCACAGGCCGCAGGGCTCCACACGGTGCAGCGTGGGGCGGCCGCGGCGGCTGGGCCTGACCGCGCTCGCGCAGTCCGCACGCCTGCGTGTCCTGCTAGCCGTCGCGCTGGGTGCAGGCGGCTGCTGTGGCGCCCCGTGTGACGCAGCGCCCTGCGCGGTGTGGCGTGTGTTCTTTGCTGTGTCGTGTTGCTGCGTGAGGAGGGCGGTGTGCTCGCCTGCCTTGGGCCGTCGGCTGCGCCGGGGGGCGGGGCGCATATGTACATAGGTGGCTCGGGGCTCGTGGGGGTCATGGGAGAGCGCGCTAGGGTGGATGGTGAAGAGCGGGCGCTGCGGCCGCAGCCAGCTAAGTCGGGTGGCTGGCTTGACTGCAACCCCACCACCGTGTGCATCGCGCCTGAAGGCGCTCACCTTGAAAGGTACAATGTGTCGTACGACTTGCTTCGCAGCTTGGCATCGTTGGTCTGCCGCATGGCCCCGAGCATGCTCCGACCCAGAGCACGACGCGTCCTGCCCCAAAGCCCCCGCCCCGCCCTCGCCTGCCTACGGTACCTGGGGGAACGCTCGCTGCCTAGCCTCTTCGTCCCTCACTTGCCCAGCCTGCCTCCAGGCCTCGCCAGGCAGTGTTCCGCAGGTCACTCTTGTGCGTTGTGGGGTCGCGAGCAGCTAATTGGACGAGCGCGAAGCCGAGGAGGCCGGTCCCCGCCGCATGCAGCTCGGCTCCCTGCCAGGCTGCCACGCCTCTGTCGCATGTCAGGGGGGCCCTGGTGGCGTGCCGCGTGGCCGTGGTACGACATGCCAGGGAACCGCGAGTACGAGCACTGCAACGAGTTGCTCAACGGTTGCGCCTACTGAATGTTCGTGGGGTCACTGCACCGTCTTCATACCTTGCCAGCATAAGTACGCCGCTGTGGCCGCGGTCAGACAGTCGAAGACGACGAGCCCTTGTCTGACAGAGCGTCATGGCGCTAGCCATACTACGTAGATCAAGCACTTCGCAGCTGAGCAAAGCTGGCCTCGCACTAGGCGTGGCAGCAGCGTTGCTATCAAACATCGTCGCAGCGCTCGCAGTGCGACCGCCGTCCGTCGCGCTTTACTCCTGCGCCAGCTGTGGTGTGCTTGACACACGATGGGACGGCTCACTGGCAAAGCTCTCACGAGCGCTCAAGGAAATGGAAATCCCAGCCTTCTTGTCAGATGCGGGCCAGCCCGAGCTGCCTTCGCCGTCTCTAGACACGATATGCGCATACATCGTTCCTTATCAGGCCGGCGCACTCTTCTACAGCTCGGCCGAGGACATGGTTGCTGTTCGACGGTTCGTGGCAGCAGGTCCGTCAAAAACACGGAGCCCCTGTTCTCACACCCCCATCCCCGCCCCGCACCACCTAGCCGCTGTTGTGCATGCCCCGGCCATCTCGAAACTCATTGAACCTGTCCTTCCGCCTCTCATCACGGTCCGCGCCACACAGGCGGGCTCGTCATCATACTAGACGCCCTGACGGGCGAGGGCTCGGCGCTCTCGGCCTTCGTTCAAGAGGCCCTGGGGTTGCAAGGTAAGCACCTGACCCCACCCCCACACACCCATCCATCCCTTCTACGACCTGTCTACAACCCTGCACTCATTCACACACCCCGCAACCCACCACCCCCAACCCGCAGGCTCGTGGGAGTGGTGCCACGCGCTCGGCTCCAACAGCGCTCGGCCGCTGGGCCGGCCCGCCCTCAGCGCCCACGCCCGCTCCTTCCTGCCGGGCCTGGCCTGGCCGCCTCGGCTCGAGGACGCCCGCATCACCTCGGCCATGACCTGGTGCCGCCACCAGGACCCCCAGCTGGTGGCGGTCCCGCTCTACACGCTGCCAGCGCCGCGGCCGGGCCGCGACGGGCGCGGCAGCGGCCGCCTGGGCGCGGGCAGCGCGGCGGACATGTACGACGGCGAGGCGGTCGTGGCGCAGGTGTGTACGGCACCTGTACGGCAGCACCTGCGTGTGGGATGGCAGGCGCCAGAAGCTGGGGGCTCAACAGCGCCGCGACAGGTCGGCGGTGCGGCCCTGCCAGGCCTCGTGACTGGCTGCTCTTAGGGCTCTGGTGCACAGGCCCTGGACCGGTTGCAGGCTTCAATTGGCTTCCCTTCAGTGCAGCTAGGCCCTCGGCGGGGTGCGCACCTACTTTGACCGGCTGACTGCCACGCACCCGCCCTCCTTCCCCCTTGCGCCCGCAGGCCTTTGGCAAGGAGGGCGTGCCCGGCGGCGTGGTGTGGCTGGGATACAGCTGGCGCGAGGGGCCGCAGCCGGGCTGGGACGGCGTGCTGGGCGGCGTGCTGCGGTCCTTCAGCGCCGGCGGCGGCTGGAGCAGCGCGGCGGGGCCGGAGGCCGGTGGTGGCGGCGGCGGCTGGGGCGAGGGCGGTGGCGGCGGCGCCGCGGTGCTGCCGGGGGCGTGTCGTGCGGAGGCGGTGGGGCTCTCGTAGGGTCGTCGTGGCCTGGGGCGTTGGATGCGCGCGAACAGATGCCAGGCGGGAGCCATAAAAAACCTACATGTTAGTATACGTGACCGGGTACATTCAACGGGCAGGTGCCAACACTAGGTAGGCGCTGCCAGCAACACCGCTGCGCAACCGGAGCAACGTGCCGGTACCTGAACAACACCGAGCCGTCAACAGGGCCGCCATTTGCAGCAGCGGATACACTTCGACAGCCCCACAGCGCCTAGCCTTTTGTGAATCAAAAGAAGCCGAACGACCTTTTCGACGCAATCGGTAGGAGCGGTCGGCAGGCCCAGACGGAGGACGGGGTGGGGCGACGCCCCTAACCCCATTCCGATTGGGGTCATGCACTCATTCATGTGAGCGCCATCAGCATACCAGGTTGCCGGCCTCAAGCCATGCCGCCTTCGCCTGCCAACCCGGCCCCGTCCAACACCCGACTTGAGCGGCCGGCTGCCTTTGCCTCCCAGGCCGCGCCGCAGAGGTCCCCTCAGCCCCCAGCCGCCATCCTGCGCTTCTCCCTCTGCCTTTCCCTCTCTCATACATCCCCAATGCCGCCAGCCAAGCCCAGCCCGCCTACGTCGCGCTCTACAGCCCGGGGGCCGACGCCTTAGGTACGAGCCAGGTCCGCGCCGCCGCGCTGCCGCCGGCAGCAAGGCCCACCCCCGACCAGCTCGACAGCAGCTTCGCACAGCCCCACGGCCAGTGCCGCCGGGGCGGGAGCCATCGCAAGCATCGCTCGGGGGCCGCCCTAGATAACCCTCGCCCTAGCCGAGCCCCCCTCCCTCTCCGCACCTGGGCGCCGCCAGCCCGCCAGCCAGCCAGCCAGCCGAAGCCTGTCGGCGTAGCGCCCGACAACCCCCGGCCGTGTGCCGCGTCCTCGTCCTCTCCTTTAGTTCTACAACGACCCGGCGGCGCCGCGTAGTGCCGGGCCCACCCCGGATACCCTCCGCCGCCGTCCACTTGTCCCCTGCCTCTCACTTGGGCGCCGCCAGCCAGGCCGAGCCGGTGAGCGTGGCGGTGGCGGCCATGAGCCCGAGGTAGGCCCAGGTGGGGTTGCCCGCCAGCGCCAGGCCGGTCTGGGGCGGGGTGGGGGTGTGGGTAGCAGGTGCGGTGCGGTGCTGGGTCACGCGCAGCAGCGGCAGTTGAGTGTGTTGACGACCGTGTCACGCGCGGCGGCGGGTGCGGTGCTGGGTCACGCGCAGCGGCATATGCGCCATGGCGGTTGGGAGTGCTGCGATGTGATTGCTGTAACTAGCTACTTCATTCTGTCAGTGTGCACGCCCCTTGAGCCGCAGTCCATCCGCAGCTCACCGGGATGCCCGAGGCCAGCAGCAGCGCGCTGCTGGCGGCGAAGACGGCAATGGAGCCGTTCAGCGCGCGGTACACGGGCGAGCCTGCGCGAGCGCGACGACCGGGTCACGGGCACAAGTAAGCCCTCGGGTTCTGTCAACAATGCGGCAAGCGGTTGCCTGTCCACAGGGCTACGACCCGGGCTGCGACCCCGGCACTGGCCGCCGACAGGCGGCCCAAACGAGCCAGTACGGCACATCAGGCGCTGACGCCCCGCCTCCAGGAGCCCCCACCCTGGCGGCCCTGGTCGGCTGCCTGCTTGATGGGCGCTGCTGACGATCCACCTCCATTTTTTGTGTCATTACTATGATCATCTTATCAATATCATAATATTTTCTATCTTCTTGATATGATTATCCGCCTCACGGAGCCCCCACCCTGGCGGCCCTGGTCGGCTGCCTGCTTGATGGTGAACAGGTGCACCGCCAGCCCCATGAGCGAGGCGCCCGTGAGGCGGGAGCAAAAGACGTGGATGGGGGTCTGGAGGCGGCCGGGCGGGGAAGGGAGAGGGGGCGGAGATGGCGGACGTGGACCGCAGGCGGACATCGTTAGTTGGCGGCGGCCCACCAGCAGGGACAACGGCGGCGGGGGCCGCACACGGGCAAGGGCGCCGAGCCGCCGGTGACGGAGCGGGCGGCACTGCCTGCCGCACCTTGGCCGCCACGAACAGCGGCGAGGCGCTGAAGGGGTCGCTGGTGAAGAGCAGCACGCCCAGGCCTGCGAGGCCAGGGGGGCAACGTGCGAACGGTGCACATGGAGGGGCGTGTGTCGCGTCCGGGCCCGGCCCCAGCGGCCTTGTGCCAGCTGCCGGCGGGCAGGCCTGCAGGCAGGCTGACGAAGGGCGACGAAGTGCCACCGCGCCTCCATCGCGTCGCGGACCGGACTGCCGCAGTGCCACCTTGCTTGATGCATGTGCATGTGCTTGATGCATGTGCATGTGCGTGTGGCAGCAGGCGGCGGTGCGCCATGCGCCGCCATTACCATCGCCATCACCTGCCATGCCCGCGCTGGCGACCGCATAGGCGGCGGCGGCGGGGCTGGTGGGCGTGATCAGGTCCAGCAGGCCACCCAGCAGGCCGCGGGCGCTGGGGGCGAGCTGGCCGCTCTCGCGGATCTGCGCAGCAGGCGGGCAGGGAGGCGAGGGGAGGCAAGGGGGCGGTGGGTGTGGGGGCTGCGGCGGTGGCGGCGCAGGGGTCGCCGAGGCTGGCGCTGTGGGGCTCAGCTGCTGCGTTCCACGTGTGTCGCCCCTAACGTGGCAGAGGCTCGGTGCAACCCCAGTCATGTTGTTTCTACAAAGAAAACCCATGCATGTGCGTCGCGCGCCGTGAGCTGGCCGCCTGCCGTGAATGCCGCGCCTTCCACCACTCCATACCCGCTGCTGAGCAGCAGGGCGGGGCCCTTGGAAGCCTGCGGCCCGTGTCGCCGCACTTGCGGGTTAACCGCCGCCCCCACCTTCATGAGCGTGTAGGAGGTGGTGATGGTGGCGAGGCCGGTGATGCCGCCCACGCTGGCGGCCAGCACGGGGTTGCGCAGCGACACCGCCTGACAAAGGGCGGGTGAGGGCTTTCTGTCCAGAGATGGTGATGCCAGCGACTTGAGCGTGTTAGGATACACAGAAGACTGCAGCGCAGATGCCCAGGCCCGTCGACACGGCTCGTTGAGAACGGGCGCAGCTATAGCTAGGTTAGTTAGGCAGGCGCCGGTGCATGGCGCGACCACACAGGAGGCCACACATGCACATGTCACCACCAACACACACATGGGGTTCTGTGCTACCTAACACTGGAACACGCATTATTTCTGAACACACACCACGTGGCGCACCTGGCTGAGCACCACCAGGGCCATGACGGCGTGCAGCAGGCAGCCCGAGGCCAGCTGCTTGAAGGCGGGCGAGCCCAGCGTGCCCGCGTCCGAGGCGCGCTGCGGCAGGGGCAGGCAAGGGAGGCGGGCCGCTTGCTTGTACGGGGGGAGGGGACATGCGTACCCGCAACGGACGAGGATCGCAACAGCTGAGCAACTAGCTGCCACCGGCAGAAGGCGTGGGCAACTGCAGCACAGAATCGATGTATGTCAGGCCGGCAGGGTCGGACAGGAGGGCGCGCGCCTAGCCGCCTGGGGTCTGGGTGGACCACGGCTGGAAACACGGCATCAACCGCATGCATGCCGGCATCGCGAAGGCGCGCAGCTGCTTCTGCTATGCTGCCACCTTGAGCTGCGCCTTTGCGGTGATGGACGGCAGCAGCGAGGCGCCCGCCAGCGCCACCATCAGCCGCTCCGTTGCGCTCAGCTGCAGGCCCCTGAACACCGAGGAGCCTGCGGTGGTCAAGGGGGAGTGAGGAGCGGGTTTGGGGTTGCGGATAGCGTTGGCTCTGAGCAGGTACTGTCGCATTCCTCGCGCTGCGTGCGGGCGGCGTGTGGGCCTTCTGCAGCCAAGCCCGAGGGCCTCCTACCTACCTCCCGACCCCTTGGTGATGCGCACCCCGCGCTGGTCAGGGCGCTACAGCACCCTCGCAGGCCGGCCGAGGGAGCCTCCCTAGCGCACGCCAGGGCCCACACGCAACACTGATCGGCGTGTGCGCACCAGCCCGCATATTATACTACTCGACACAGACGAGAAGTTTACCGATCCAAATCTTCGGTGTTATGACAGATTTGGTATCGGGTACGGGGGCCCTGGTGCGCACCCGTGACGCCGGGCGCCAGCAGCGCCGCCACGGCGGCTGACGCGGTGGCCCAGACCAGGAGCGGATAGGTGATCGCCGCCACCGGGCCCAGGTTGACGGGGCGCAGGCCTGCGGGCGGAGGGGGAGCGGGCAGGGTTACGTTGCCAGGAGACAACGCGTAGCACGTATGTATCACAGCGGGGTTGCGCTGTCGGGGTGGTTTTCCGACCGGGTGCCCAGCCGACCTGCAGTGCGGTACCTCTGGCTGGGGCACAAACGCGGCGCAACCCCACGCTGGCTGTCCAACACCTTGGCTGTCGCTGGCGTGGGACCTAGCCGCGACGCCTGCTCGCATCCTCGCTGGCCTTCACCCTGTGTCGCTGCTTCTACCTTAGCGACGGACTGACCAAGTCACCGCATCGCTCCGTCGCTCCACAGGTTCGCTCCCTTCCGTGCGCGGGGCTGGGATGTGCGGGTCCCACGCCAGCGACTAGCCGTGCGTCACGCTTGCTTCAACCTCCATAACGCGGCGGCCTTCCTCCATATGCCATGAGGACGACACGGTAAGTGCGCATCGCAAGGCACTGCCAGGTTCCCACCGCGTCCCCACTAACCGCGCAGCCTGCAAGTGAGCGACGCTTCCCGGTACCGTTCTACACCGCCATTCAAGGACGCCCGCTAACCGGTCGGGTTGCTGAGCACCTGGGGCGCCAGAGCGGTTGTTGCAAGGTGGTCTCTGATCCTCTCCTGGCATCCTTCTGGTTGTAATTGGAAACCCCTCCCTGCCCCTATACCTCCTGCCCCTGTACCCCGCCTGCTGCCCGTACCGGCTGCGGTGTGGGCCAGGGCGTCGGGGCCGGTCGGCACGTGAGTGCCGGCGCCGGTCACGCGCGTGCCGGGGGCGGTGGTCGGGTCATCAATCGAGTCCTTCTCCTTGAAGGCCACCGGCTGCGGTTAGCACGATAGCGGTGAGAGGTGTGAAGGTCAGGAGGGGGTTCACGAGGTGGGGCACCGCGTGCTGGTCCGCCGGTGCCGCGGTGTCACGGCACTCCTGCGCCAGGCGCACCTTGACCGGACGGCGGACGATGGGCCGCGCTAGCAGGGCCACGCGGTGCTGACCTGCGTGTTCGCAGCAGTTCGGCGATGCGGGGCACTTTGGGCGTGTGACGTCATTGCCGGGCATAAATGCCCGTTGGACGCTCCTGGAGCAAGCATCCCCGCTTACAGCGCTTCTTCCCAGGCGATGGCAGCTGATGCGCCTGCTTGCCGTGAAAAGTGCCAACCGCTGCAGCTCCGACACAATTGTATTGCAAAACCCGCGACGACGCTCACCGCTGCGTGCCTGTCGCTGCCCAAGCTGGGTGAACGAAGACGAGAGTCGCATCGCGATGGGCAAGCCTCAGAGATGGGCAGAGGAACGAAATTGCAAGGTCTCGACAGCCGTGCGCAGGCTTTTTGTGTGGCGCTGAACTGGTAGTGCGTGGGATTTGTTCTTCCCCAGGGCATCAAACATCGCGTCGCGGTGTGGGGGCTGCGAAGTTTGGCACCCATCGCGTGGGGAAGCATCGCACGGCCCCCGGGTCGCACTTGCGCTGAGCTCCCGTCTGGTCAGTCTGAAGACTACTGACACTTATAGCACGATGCGCGATGCACGATCTCTTGCGCGCGTTCCCAGCTCTCAGGCCACGCGATGCCTCGCCCCTGCGCACCCACGACCGCGCTGTGTAGTCGCCAGGGCGCAATCACCTCAGGATCCCACCACATCTAGCTCGGCGCCAGCGGCAAGCTCAGGTGCGGCACGCGACGGATGCCTCGCATCCAGAAGCACGCCCTCGCACACGCTCCTGCCTCGCCCCGCAGCGCCCGCATCGTCGACGAACAAGTACAATTGGACATTCGACAAGAAGGACGGTGTGTGCCTTCACATCCCCGTGCCCAATAACCCTGGCCTTCACGCAGCTGGGGTTCTTGCCACACGGGCGAAACTTTCCAACAACTTGAGTTCCTGTCGCCGCACGCCGACCAGCCTTTCCCCCACATCGCACAGAGCCTCGTGACGACGGGCGCCTGGTAATGGACCTGCCGGTGTCAGCCATCCGCCGGCCGCTGGGGCGGACGCGGGGCAACGGTAGGCGGCGGCGAGCGAGCGGCCTGGCGTCTGGGGCATCATGAAGCCGAGGGCCCGCGGCTTGCAGTGGATGGGCAGCCGTGTCGCGCTTGCCGCGTCATGGTTAGCGCTGGTGTATCTCCTATATGAGAGCACTACCCTAGTGTTGGCGCTGTGGCGCGCGGCTTGGGCGGCTACCAGCGCCAGCGGGAGACCGGCCAGCGGCGCGACGTGCGACGCTGGAGGGGGCTGATGTGCGCCTTTTGGCCAGCAGCAGCTTGGGCTGGTGGGGGCCAGCCGGCGCGGGCGTGCGGATGCGTGTGCTGCTGCGTGCGGGGGGCGGCGCTAAACCTCCCGCAACGTGCGGCGGCGCCGTGCGCGGCGCGTCGTGGCGGATGCGCGGGAGGTCCCGCGCCGAGGGCAGGCGTGCGCTTGGCCCTGTCCGTGCGCGGGGCAGGCGACGGCACCCGGCACACCGGCAGCTCGGAGACCCAGCCCGCCCTTCGCCTGCCCCCTGCCCCCTGCTTCCTGCGCTCTGCGTGCCCGGCCCTGCCCTGCAGACCAGGAGAAGGTGGCGGCGCTGATGGAGAGCATCACGCGGATTGGGCTGCAGGAGCCGGTGCGGGGCGCGAGGATCTCGTGTGGGCTGTGGGTCGGGCTAGCGGTCACAACGCGGCATCAACCCGGCCGCCAACCAAAACACAGCCGAGTCGCCGGGCCCGTGCGTTGTGGTGCCCGTGCACAGGATGCCTGGCCAGCGGACGGGAGCCCTCACATGCCCCGGCGGGTCCTGGCGCTGATGTTCGTTTGCAGCATGGCCAACCCCGTGACGCGCTCCGTACTACCCCGCGCGCCCATTCACTGTCGCCGCCCGCAGATTGACGTGCTCGAGGTCGACGGCGTGTACTATGGCTTCTCGGGCTGCCACCGATTCGAGGTGCGCGTGCGCGCGCGTGCGCGCCTGACGAAAAGAAACGAAACGAGCTGGGGGCGCGCCGGCACGGGGCTGCATGTGTCAGCGCGCTGTGCGCAGGGAGCGGCCAGCCCGCAGGACGTGGCACGCGCTGCCGGGGTGCGAGCGAGCGGGTGTGCTGGCGCCGGGGGCCCGCGGGGGCTACCGCGGCACGCGACGCCCTGCGCTGGTGTGCAGAAACGCAGCACAGCTTGGTGCGGCGCGCAAGGGCTGTGTGCGCCTGCCCCTCGCGTGTCGCGCGCATGGGAGCGGTGCTGTCCTTCCACCTCCGCCCTTGCCACCTCAGCCACCTTGCCGTCCACTTACTGCCCCTCGCATCCGCACCGCCGCATTCAGCCCTCCGTGCCCCCAACGAACCGCGCAGGCGCACCAGCGGCTGGGCTCGGAGACCATCCGCTGCCGGGTGCGCAAAGCCACGAGGGCGGTGCTCAAGATGCACATGATGTGATGTGAGGCGATGTGAGGCGATGCGATGTGAGGCCATGTGCGATATGAGGCGACTGCCGTGCGTGTGGACTGGTGGTGGTGTGTGGTGGAAGTGATGTGTTGGGGAGGTGGATGTGCGGCAATAACGGGGGTGCGCACGAAGAGAGGTGCTGAGGTGGCATGTGCGCATGCACCTTAATGATAAGCTAGAACGAACCTTGTGGAGCGTGCGGGAGTGGGGCCTGCGGGGCGGTCAGCGCTTTTGCGTAGGTTTATTTGCGGAAACCTGAATCAGACGGGTGAGTGAGAGGTGGGAGGGGCGGCTGGCGAGCGGTGGCCCTCGCCGGCCTGTCAGCCGGATGACAGGCTGGGGGCGTTGTGCAGGAGAGCGGCGCCCGCTGGCTGGGGGGCGGGATGGCTCCCTGTGGCGGCGAGCCGGGCTGGGTTGCTCGCCGGGAGGCGCGGGGGCACACCGGACGTCGGGAGAGGACGTTGGCGTTGAGGGCAAGCAAGTGCTGCTCCGTCGCGCAGCAGCCACATGCATGGCAAGCCTGACTTCGTCTGTTTTTTATGGCGACTTTGTGTATCAGGGCGAGCCTACCCACTAGCGTATGTTCTGCACAGCTGCAGCCTACTCGATCTTGTCACCAAGTAAGCTGGAGGTGCCCACTCGTTTCTGACATTGAGAAATCCGACGGGCCTGCTGAGGTGACATCCCAGGGCCTCAGGCAGTGCGAGCCACGCCAGGGGCCAGGCCCTTGCTGCCCCATGGCGCTCAGCGGCCGCCGCGGTCCTGGACGGCCCGGGATGGACGACCTCCGTCCGCACCCCCGTACGATTCAACAGCGCAGCAGCAGCGGGTGTGTTGGTGGCAGCCAACTACGTACGTGTAATAATGCACGCCGCCTGGACAGCTGGACTCCATGCTTGCCGCTTTTGCTAGCCGCGATGCTTGCCGCTCCGACACGCTATATATCAAAATCAAGTGACAAGACAGTTCCAGAACAGGCGCGACACGAGGTAAACACGAGGGCCCATGATTGCAGACGTCCGCCATGCACGGCGCCCACCACAAAGCCTCTTCAAGCAGGCGTGCGCCGTGGAACATCCCCGGGCTCCCAAGATGGAACAAGCGTGGACGGAAGTCAAGGAATGTGACCGCACTTGAACCCCAGGCCTGCACAGTAGGTCAGGTGGGGAGAGCCTTTCCCCCGGAGCTTCACTACCTCGTCTGCTGTAACCGGTTATCACAGCCGCACCCCCGACACCTGGACGGCCGCCCAACTCGGGCGTTGGAGCCCCAGCAATCAAGCGATACCACGCGAAAGGCAACGCAGCACCGCCGGTCGGGCGCCGGGGCGGGCACACGGGTGCTTGGCTGGCTTGGTGCACCGCAGGGCGGTGGGGTGGGGTGGGTGCCCCACGCAACCGCACACCAGCGAGCCAGACCGTGCCCAACCCCCAAACCCCACTGCAACTTTGCCGCAACACACCGCCATGCATCGCCCGCAACACATCAACCTCCACAGCCACGACCGCAACACGCCATCCTGCCTGCGCAACAACAGCCTGCACAACTACCCACTGCGCTCGTAGCTAGCTCGTCCGCGGGCGCAAGAAGGCCACGACCACACAACTCATCCACGCGCATGCCGCGACAGCCTCCTGCTGTTGCTTGGCCAGCCCTCGTAAGCCTCCAGCGCTGCCTGCCTCGCTACCTGCCCTTCCTGGCGTACATGAATGTCGAAGCCCAATCCTATCATACCTACGCCAGAGCTGGCCCACCGGCAGCTAGCTATGAACCTAGCTAGGCCACGAAACTTGCGCTCGTGGCATGCATACATGGAATTGCAAGCCGCTGCATGCGTGCCGTGCCGTGCTTCAACGTGCTTCAACCAGGGCATCGATACTGCTGCAGCGCACAGCGCAGCGCCCGCAACGCAAACGATACCTCCGTCCAGGCAAGGGGGCCTCGCGACGCGCGCCGCCTGCCAGCCAGTCGCCCGGCCCCGGCTGTGCGCTTGGGGCTGCTTTGGGCCACACCCAACTCCTGCTCGTCCTTGGGCGTGCTTGCTTTGGCGCCCCGCCTGCACGGCCACCGTGGCGAGCTGCTTCAGCACAAGCTGCCGCCTCCCGCATCTAGCTGCATGGGCTTGGGCCCCCTGCAAGCAAGGCCGCAGGCGTGCCGGAGGTCCCACAGCGCACGCGGCCGCATGCAGACCCCAGTGCTGCAAGCGTGCGTCGTACCACCGCATCTATCGCATGCTGCTTCCTAAGGTGTTGCGACACACGTTGCGCCCCCCCCCTGAGCAGGAACGTCTACAAGACCCCTATCGGCTGTGGCAGCACAGCCCAGCCCAGCCCCCCGCCGCCGCCGCTGATAACATGGCGTTGGCCAAGGACTATGCACACGAGACTCTTGGGCCCGCGTGGCCAGCTCATGCCATCCGCAGTCCGCGAAGGCGCCAGCCGCCGCCGCCAGCCGCCTGCGTTGTGGCCGGGCTCATGATGGCATACGGCGGCCGGAGCCGGAGTGCCTCTCCGTTGCCGCGTGCAGCGGGCGCGGCTGCTACTGAGGCTGGGGCCGGGCGCGTCGCACCGGCGCCATGCCAAGCCCGGGTTGCGGCCTCTGCTTGCGCTCCGTCCCGGGCCTTGGCGAGGGCTGCTGCTGTTCCGTCGCCGGCCGCTTCAGCCGCACCGGCTGGGGGCGCGGCTGCGGCTCGGGGGCGTCCGCTTGCGGCGGGCCGCGGCGCGGCCACGGCGCCGGCGCGGCGCGCTGCTTCCGCGGCTTCGGCACCCGCGGCAGCTTGGCTGCCAGCACCGACAGCAGCGCGGTGCGGCGGCCGCGTGAAGCCACCGGTGCCTTCACCAAGCCGGCGTCCGACTGCAACTGCACGCCATCGGCGCCGTCCCTGCTGCTGACGCCCGCGTCGCTGCCGCTGCCGTCGTTGCCGCTGGACGATGCGGGCGTGCTCCGGCGGCGCTGCGCGCCGCACTGCTCGCTCACCTCGACACCCTCATCCCCAGCATCGTCCTCGAGCCCTGAAGCGCCGCGCTTGTGGCTGCGTCGCTGCCGCGGCTGCTTCCGCGCCGCCCCGGCCGCGTCCGCAGCCGCCGCGCCGGCCGCGCCCGAGGCCCGCCCGCGCTTGCGAGGCGACACGCACCGCTGCCTGCCGTCGTCCGTGGGGCGCGGCTCGCGGCGCTTCAGCTCCAGCCGGATCGCCACAACCCGCCCGGCCTGGGGTCCGCCCGCCGCAGCCGCCGCCCCGACCTCCGTGCCGGTTGGGGGCCCTGCCGGGCCAGGACCGCCCGTCACAGCCTCCGCCGCCGCCTCCGCCGCCTCGGCGCACGGCGCCGCCGGCTGCGGCTCGCGCACGGCGCTGAGGTGCAGCAGGTCGCCGGGCCGCGCGCCGGCGGCCGCCAGCCACAGCCTCACTCCCACGAGCGCCCAGCTGGGGTGCGGCCGCGAGGGCCGCGGCTCGCTCACCAGCGCGCCCCCCGCCAGCAGCAGCCCCCCGCCCGCCGCCCGCCGCGCTGCGGCCGCGGCCGCCCTGGCCTCCGCCGCCGCCTCGCTGCCTCCATCCCCCGCCGTGCGCTCATCGCCGCCGCCGTCGCCACCGCCGCCGCTGTCGGGCTCCGCCGCCGCCAGCGGGATGGCCTGGCCGGGCGGCAGCCCGGCGGCCAGCACTGGCTCGCCCAGCAGCGCCGAGATGATGCGCATCGGCACCGTGACCGAGCTGCGCCGAACGCAGCTGAAGGGCAGCTCAAAGGCGTCGTGCGGCTGCTGCGCGCCGGCGGCGAAGGCGCTGCGGTCGCCGCCGCCGTAGAGCACCTCGGCCACGGCCACGGCGCCGCCGGGCTGCTGCACGACGAGGCTCAGCTGGTCACCCGGCACCAGGCGCAGGTCGGCGACGAGGGCCTGGCTGGGGCGTAGCCTGAAGCTGGTGCCGGTGTCGCGGAGGGCGAGCGTGTAGGCCCGCAGCCCGCTGGCAGCGGCGCCGGCGCCGCCGGCGGCGTCGGCACCGCCGTGGGGCGCGGCGTCGGCGGGCCGTGCATGGATGACGACGCGCGTGGTGCCGTTGGGCGACGCGCGCACCTGGAGGGGGTCGCGCCGGGGCGGCAGGGCGGCAGGGCAGGCGCAGAGCGGCGGGGCGCACGGTGGAGGGAGCGCAGGAGGGAGCATGGCGGGGCGCGCCGCTGGTCTGGCAGGGGCGCAACGGGGCGCCGGCTGAGGGGATGCGGCTGGCGCAGCATCGCACCGCCGCGCACCTGCTCGCACTGGGCGGGGAAGGCGGCGCGGATGGCCGCAGCGCCCGTGAACTCGCGCGTGGCCGCCAGGAGGATGCAGGGACCGGTGCCCGGGTCCAGGCCCTCGCCCATGCCGCCGGCGCCCTGGCCCGTGCCATCGGCTTCCGCCCCGGCGCCCTGCTCCACGCCGCCAGCCTCGCCGTCAGCCGCCGCGGCCGGCGCTGTGAGATGCCAGGGGCCGGAGCCAGGGGCCGGGCCCTCGCCCTCGTCGCCGGCGCCCTGGCTCTTGTGCGCGTCGTCCACAGCGCCCCTCTCCACACGTTCCTCCTCGCCCTCGCGGCCAGCGGCAGCGGCGGGGGCGATGGAGAGGCAGCGCCCGGCGCCGGCAACCTGGCCGGGGCCATCGTCGGCCGCGCCGGGCCCCTGGTCCGAGTGCGCGCCGCCGGCCTCGCCCGCGCGCGAGTCGCCGCCGTCGGGGGCGCGCAGGCCGCCATGGTCAGCACGCAAGTCGCCGGGGTCCGCTGGGCTGCAGGGGCCGTCGTGGCTAGGAGGCTCCCCGCCTGCGCCGTCGCCACCCTGGCCCTGCCCCTCGCCGTCGCTATCGCCAGCAGCAGCCCCGTCGGCTACGTCGGCGGACCGGCGCCGGCCCGGGTTGCCGTCGTCGACCGGGGCCCTCCCGGCACCCGCCGTCTTGCCGCCCTCGCCGCCAGCTCCAGAGCTGCTGGCTGCATCAACGCTGCTGGCTCCCAGGCGGGCACCGCTCTGCCTCTGCTCGCCGCCGCTGCAGAGGGCCGGCGGCACGGCCTCGGCGCCGCCGCCCGGCGCTGCTGAGCCCGCTGCTGCCCCAGCCGCAGGGCCGCACAGGGACGCGGCCGCAGGCGACGGGCCAACGCCACCCCCGCCTGCTCCACTGCTGCCCTCGTGTCTGTCATCTGCGACAGCCGCCTCCGCGACGATCTCTGCTTGAGGGGCGGGGGGCCCGCCGCTCCTACCCGCCACCCCACCCGCGGCCTGCGGCTCTGCGGTAGCGGCACCGCCGCCTCCGTCACCGCTGGCACCGCCTGCGGCGTCGCTGCCTCCGCCGACACAGGGCCCCTCGCCATCGGCGGGCTGCGGCGCAGCGCCACCAGTGGGGCCAGCTGCCTGCCCGCCGGAGCTCTTGCCCTCGGCGTCGCCCTGCGCAGAGCAGCAGCCACCCTCGCCACGGCCCGCAACCGGGCCACCCCCGCTTCCGCTGTCCACCAGCAGGGAGGTGTCAGCTGCCGTGAGGGCGAATCTGCCCAGCAGCCGGGCCGCACCGTCTGAGCGCAGCGGCGAGGCCATTGCCGGCTGGCATGCATCCCCCGGCGCAGCGGGCACAGCAGCAGCAGCAGCAGCTGCCAGGGGGCCACCAGCGCTTTCGGGTGCGGTGGGAGCCGCGTTGAGGCCGATGACAGCAGCTGCCAGAGCGGGGCTGGGGCTGCCGGCGGCGTCCGGGGCATAGATGCGGCCGCCGGCGGCAGCGGTCACAGCTGTGGCGGTGCCGGCAGCAGCAGCCACAGCAGAGCCGGGCCCCGCAGCAGCCGCGGGGGCGGCGTTGGGTCCGGCAGCAGTGGCCACAGCGAGGCCGAGTTGTACAGACCCAGCCAGGGCAGGCTGCGCACTGGCAAAGTCAGCCAGCGCCGGCGTCAGGCCGGCAGGCGGGCCTGGCTGGGCAGCGCCAGCGGAGAGGCCCAGCACGAGGCCGACTCTTGCTGGCTGTGCAGCGCCCGGGGCGGCCGGCGGCTTCCGCCGCGACAGGGGCAGCAGCCACCGGGTTGCGGGCCGTGAGGACGACGCCGCACGTCGGCCAAGCGGCCGTCGAGCGAAGCTGCCCGTGGACGCCGCCGCAAGCCGGGGCGCGAGGACCGCAGGGAACGTCGCTGGCACGGCGCCGCTGGGGCTGGGGTCCAAGGCCGGAGGCGCCGACCGCGCCAAGGGGCCCATGGACACAGCCATGCGGCATTGGGGGCGCAGCTCGTTCGGCCGCGCCAGAAGCAGCGGCGCTGGCTGCTGCGCCGGCGGCAGCGGTGCCAACAGGAGCTGATCTGCCGGTAGCAGCGCTGCAGGAGGCGGCTGGCCTGCCGGCGGCAACGTGGCCGGCAGCGGCTGGCCTGCCGGCGGCAGCAAAGCCTGAGGCGGCTGGTCTGCCGGCGGCAGCGGCGGGTCCTGTGGCTGTGGATGGTCTGCCGGTACCAGCGGTGCTGGTGGCGGCAACTGGTCTGCCGGTTGCAGCGGGTCCGGTGGCGGCTGGTCTGCCGGCGGCTGGCCTGCCGGTTGCAGCGGGTCCGGTGGCGGCTGGTCCGCTAGCGGCAGCGCTTCTGGAGGCGGCTGGTCTACGGGCAGCAGCGCCAGGTTCGGTGGCGGCTGGTCTATGGGCAGCAGCGCCGAGTCCGGTGGCGGCTGGTCTGCTGGCAGCAGCGCCGAGTCCGGTGGCGGCTGGTCTGCTGGCAGCAGCGCCGGGTCCGGTGGCGGTGGCTGGTCTGTCGGTGGCAGCAGGTCCGGTGGCGGCTGGTCTGCCGGCGGCAGCGGGTCCGGTGGCGGCTGGTCTGCCGGCGGCAGCGGGTCCCGTGGCGGCGGCTGATCTGCTGGCGGCGGCTGGTCTGCTGGCGGCGGCTGGTCTGCCGGCGGCGGCTGGTCTGCCGGCGGCGGCTGGTCTGCCGGCGGCGGCTGGTCTGCCGGCGGCAGCGGGTCCTGTAGCGGCTGGTCCGCCGCCAGCAGCGGGTCCGGTGGCGGCGGCTGGTCTGCTGGCGGCAGCCGGTCCGTTGGCGGCTGGTCTGCCAGGGGCAGCGGCATCAGGTGGAGCAAGTTGCATTTCTTAAGCGGCAGTGGTAGTGGCACCTGCGGCGGCGGCGACCCGTCCCCGCCGCCAGCAGGCCCAACCAAGGCGCTAGCTGCTCCTAGCTGCTTCTGCTCGGGCTGGTGTGTGGGGTCGAGCTTATCACCTTGCGCAGCTTGCTTGCTGTGCGCGCCCGTGCGCTCGGCCGTCGCGGGCTGCTTGTCGTCACGCAGGCCTGCTGCTTCCTTTGGCGCCACTGCTGCAGCGGCGGCAGCAATGGGGTCCGCGCTACTGGCGGCGACTGGTTTGCCGGCGGCATCGTCGGCGGGGCTGGGGAAAATCTCCACAGCCGTCAGTGGCAGCAGCAGCGGCGCATTGCCGCCGGTAGGGAGCCCGCTCCGGGCGCCATCAACCCCTCGGTGCTCCTGCGCGAGCAGCTGTGCGCGGCCGGACGCGCCGCCGTCCGGGCTGTGCTCGCCTTGCGCGCGCCCCTTGGCGGCCTTGCGCTCGCCCGCCTCTGCTGCTGCTTCTGCAGCTGGGGCTGAGGATAGTGCTGCGTTGGCGGTGGCGGCATACATGAGGTCGACGGCACCGGCAACGTAGGCGGCAGCGGGTTGGCAGGCGGCAGCGGCGGCGGGGCCATAGGGGTCGTCCACAGCCGTCAGCGACAGCGGCAGCGGCGCACCGCCGTCGGTAGGCAGCCCGCCTCGGGCGCCGTGGGACTCATCCGGCAGCGCACCACGCACGGGCTCGTGCCGGCTCGCATCCACTGCGGCGGCGGCGACGGCCGCACGCGCCTTGACCTGCCGTTGCGGAAACACCGGCGCCTGGCGGGCCGGCGCCCGCCGCACGAGCGGCTCCTCGCCTTCTGCTGCCGGCGCCTGCTCGCCTGACGGCGGCCGCGGTCGCGGTTCGCCCACCGAGGCCCCTGCGGCGACCGCCTCGAGTACTGAGGGCGCGCCCTGGGCGGCGGCGCCTCGGGCGGCGGCCTCCGCCTCGGCTGGCGGGGTATGATCCGGCGCCTTCGCGGCAGGCGCTGTCCCGGGGCTTGCAGGCGGCGGCTGCGGCTCGACGGCCAGCGCTGCCGGCGCCGGCGGTGTCGCAGCGGCGCACGCTTCCGCCGCCCTCTCCTTGCCAGCAGGCGTCCGTGGGCGGCCGGTCAAGGGCATGGCCACTGGTGGCAGCGCCGCCGCGGCCTCTGCACTACCGCCGGCCTCCGCCGGCGCAGCCCGCGCGCCCGCCTTGCCAGCCCCAGCCCACCGGCCCCCTGGCAGCGGCGCCGCCTGCGCCTGCGCCGTCGCGGCCGCCCCCACCGCCGGCCCCTGACCTGGCAGCTGCTCCTCGCTAGCGGGCGTCTCTGAGCTGCCGGACACGGGCGCGGCCTCTGGCAGCTGCGCCGCGGCCTCCGCGCCGCCGCCGGCCTCCTCCGGCGCACCCGGCGTGCCCTCTCCACGCGCCGCGCTGCAGCCGCGGCCCTCGTCGCTCGACCCCGCCGCCGCCCCTGTGATCTCCCGTCCCGCCGCACCGGGCGTCCGGCCGCGCACCGCCGCGCCTTGCAGCTGCACGGTGATGGCCGCAACGACAGCCTGCCCCCGGCGGTGCGCGTCGCGCTCCCGCACCGCCGCCAGCTGCAGCCGGTCGCCCGGCCGCGCCCCGACGTGCCGCAGCCACTGCCGCACGCGGCGGAGGTGCCAGCTGCAGCGGGCCTCGGTGCCGCGCGGCGGCGCGCTGGCCAGGAAGGCGTCTGCAAGCAGCGCCGACGCCGCGCCGCCGTCGTCGCGCGCGGCAGCCGGCAGCCGCAGCGGCAGCGTCTGGCCATGGGGTAGGCCGGTCACGATGGCGGCGTCGCCCAGCAGCGCCGCCACGGCGCGCTGTGACACGCCGATCTTGCCTGCCGGGCGTGGGGCAGCAGGTTGGGCTTCGTCAGTCGCGCAGCGGAGGCCGGGCGGGCGCTAAGTGAGGAGCGTCCGTGCGAGGGACGGCCCAGCGAGTGACGCAGAGTGGGAGGCGCTGGGAGCACCTAACTAGTGTGCCCCGCAGCGCAGTCTCCAGGCGGGGGCGGAGCTGCTGGTGCTTCCACAGGACACCCGCATGACAAGCCCCAGCTGCGGCCGTAGCTATCCTTAACTGCTCCCCTACCCAAGGCGATGCCGTTGGCCGTCAGGTCAGCGCACACGTCGTAGGCCACCTGTGGCTCGGCGTCACGCTCGGCGGCGCCGCTGGCCTGCGCCTCGCCGGCCGAGGCCGCCGCCGCCGTGTCGATGGCAGCGCCGTCCAACGGCGCCGCCAGCACGCGGCCGTCGGGCAGCGGCGACAGCTGCAGCTGGGCGCCCGGCGGCAGGGACAGCTCGTGTGCTAGGCGCGACAGCGCCGACAGGCGGTAGCCCTCGGAGCCGTGCGACACCAGCGTTGCCGGGTACGGCTGTGGCTGCTGCTTGGATTCCGCGTTTGCAGACGGCTCCGGGCCCGCGTCCGTCGGCTTGAGGCTCGCGGCCGGCCGCGCGTACAGAAGCACGGGCTGCCTTGCGCCGCCACTGTCGCGCAAGGCCGCTAGCTGCTCCGGGAAGGCGGCACGGATGGCGGCGGCACCGGCGAGCGTGTGCTTGGCGGAGAGCCGGACCAGGAGGGGCGGAGAGCCGTCGGCGCCTGGCGCAACTGGCTGTGAGGCGGCCCTCGGCGACGCGGGGCTGCCGGCCGCCGAGCTGTGCGGGGGCGCGCTGCCAGACGGAGGCGCTTTGGCACCCGGGATAAGGAGGGCACCAACTGCACGGGGCCGTCAGGGCGGGGCAGGCCACAATTTGGGATGGGCGGGAGTCGGTTGGACTGCTGCAGGGGCGAGGGAGCAGGCTCGCGTGCCGGCTGCAGCGGCAGGCCTGTATGTGATGGACGTACCGGACGGGGTGTCGGGGCCGCGCCGCGTGCCAAGGCAGCACGAAGGATCGGGGGGCCCCAGGGTAAAGCCGGGCCCAGGGCCGGAGGTTGAGCCAGCGCCGGCGGCCCCCGCGGCGCCTTCTGCGGCACCTGCGCCAGCCGCCCCGTCGTGGCCCGCGCCGCTAGCGCACGCAGCTTTGCGGCTCAGCAGGCTGTGCGCTGAGGCACCGGGCAGCGGCGGGGCGGCACCGCCGCCGCTTCCATCTGGCATGGGGCTTGGGCCCGCGGGCGGCGGCGGCGCTTCCGGCGCTGGCGCGGCCCACGACGACGGGCCGTCACGTCCTGCAGGGACACGTGCGGGTAGTTTGCAGGGTGCAGCCGAGGAGGACCGGAGAGGCTAGGTTGGTTGAAGGTGTCGCGTGGGAGTGCCGGCCGAGGCTCGCACAACTAGCGGGTCTTTGCGGCAGTGCGGGTCGCACCCATGAGGCGGGCGCCGCCGCGGGCTGGTCCGGCACCGGCCTCAGCCGGCGGGGCGCCCGCGGCGGCAGCGGGGGCTGGCTGCTGCGCTGCCCGGGCAGCAGCCCCGGCTGAGCCATGAGGACCAGCAGACTGGGTGGGGCCGACCCTGCCGTCGGGAGA
Organism: Chlamydomonas sphaeroides; assembly: GCA_001662425.1. NCBI lineage: Eukaryota > Viridiplantae > Chlorophyta > Chlorophyceae > Chlamydomonadales > Chlamydomonadaceae > Chlamydomonas > Chlamydomonas sphaeroides. The sequence goes on from BDDC01000002.1 coordinate 107,169, forward strand.
GGCTAAGGCTTGGCCGCCGGAGGTTGTAGGAGGCGGCTCGGCGCCTTCGGCCGTGACCGGCAAGCATGGCGACGGCGGCCGCTGAGCCGGCGGCGTCGCGTCAGCGCAGCCCGGGGCCGGGAGGCTGGGTAGAGAGTTGTAGCACTGGAGGTCTGTGATCCTGGTGCTTGGCGACTGCTGCTTGCTGCCTGGGCATGGGCGCGTTGGCAGGGCAGCGGGCGCGGGCGCGGGCGCGGGCGCGCCGTCCGCGGCCGTCGGCGCGTCGCCCAACCCCGCCGCCGCAGCCCTGTCCGATGCTGACGACAACAGCTGCTGCGAATGGTCTATCATGGCGGCTCCAGCAGCAGGTTGCCTGCTCAGCGGGTTCGGAGGCAAGGGTGATAAGTGCACAGCGGGCCTGGCGTGTTGTGACATGGCCCATGTTTTGGTCCGACCGCCACGATTGGCAGCTGCACTGCTAGAAGCTGTGCGATGCGTGCGGTGCACAACACAATATGTGCCTTGCTGCGCGTGCGGCGGTGTTGACAACCCGCCATGCAACGAGCGTCCCGGCGAGTCCTCCGACCGGACGCACGCCAGACGCCTAAAATGCCGCAGCGACTTTAATCTGCGTACCGTCACACGATGCGCGTATGTTTATGTTGCGAGCATGGGCATTGGACCACTCTACACCCAATTGCTTGCAAGAGGCCTGCCTTGACGCTTGGTTAGAGGGCCGCAGATTTACATGAGCTGAAGACGCCACGATGCTGATAGTAGCACGTGGACATAGCCAAAAAGCAAAACATTGGGAACTTGGCTCCGGTACGCAAGTGGTTGTGTCTCCGCCGACTTCCGCAGCTCCAAACGTGGCTGTGTATGCTTATTGGGGCTGCCAGCATGCCGCAGGGATAACGGGTCGTGAGTGCAACACTGTACTGCCGCGGAGCCGTGCGTGCCATGTATGCATGTATGGGCACTCGATGATTTTATAGCTCTCCCCTGCTGCATGGGCTTGCGCGCCAACCCTCACACGCGTGACCATGTCAGCACCGTGAGCCTACAGACGTAGCTGTGCATGATCCATTGCTATGGTAGCTCGTCTTGCGCGCCACATTGCGGTCGCCACCCTGCCTGTCTGACTCGGGGAGGACTTACTTGGGGGATCTCCCCTCCGCTGCGCGCCGGTATTGCTCTGCCGCGCACAGCCACCACGAGCCACCGTACTGAAGCCACGATTGTACACTTTTGCCCTCGACACGCGCACACTTGCACAGGTCAGGCCTACGTCATTGGCTGAAGGCCTACATAGCCGGCATAACCCTTGGACGAGTAATTTATGTATCGCAATTAGTTCGGCTGCACGCATGATGCTCTCTTGCTGATCTGCTAAAATGTTTTACCCTGCCTGCTGCTGGCAGCCCGCGCCCCGCGGCACGCAGCCACGCACATGCCTCGGCATCCTGGTGCCAACCGCCCAGCAGATTCTCCCACCTTGGAGTGGCCACTCCGCCGCAACGCAGCCACGGCTCCGCCTGCTGCTGCCGGTCTGTGGTGGCCGTCGTCATCTACGTCATCCCAACCCAAGTTCGGCACCTGAGCCCTGCTGCCACAACCGCATGGGAACGAGCAACGAGCACAAACGTGTAGCTGCTATAGCTGCGGCCAAGGTGGAGGGCATACCTGACTTCCACGCTGGTTCTACAGTTCAAGGTTAAAGGGCATACCTGCCTCCTCCCAGCAGTGATCTGTGGACGGGCATGCAGGGGATGAACACGGAGCACGCAGGTGGTGTTATGCTATTGGAAAAGGGTTGTAGCCCGCCCCAGCAGTTCATTCTCTGTCGTCGGGGGCTGCCCTGGGGGGCTGCCGCCCCCTGCCCCCGTCATAGCTTCATCAATTAAAGGCATTGAAATCAGGCGCTCACCACCCTAATAACTAGCACCACATTAGCCTCCCCTGCACCAGACGTGCCGGGACTCGTGGGGTGAGGGGGGGGGGCTACGCTGGGGCCAGCGACAACTTGCCCAGCTGGCGTGCTGCCCTCTCACATAGATAAGCACATATGCAAGGGCCAGCAGAAAGCCGACATCGCCTTTCCGCCTGCAAGTCTATGACCGCAGCATGTTACCTATGCTTTTACCGCAACTGAACACCCCACGCAGCTGAAAGCCCCAAACTAAGGCTGTGTAAGCTGCGTCAAGCTGTACAGGTGGCGATTATTACTTTGGTCACCTCCGCTGGCTGAGCCTGGCTGCGCTAGTTAATCTACGTGCGCGACCGGTAGTCGTCATGGAGCGACCGCGGCAGCTCCAGCAGCTGCGGCAAACTGCGGAAGGAGCAGCAGCGGCGGCTGGCAGCGCCCGGCGTGGGGTGGCCCACCCTGCTGACTGGCCTCGGCCGGCGTGCAGGCCCGCAAGCGCGGCGGCAGCACGCATGCCGCCGCCGCCGCGTCTGCCCTGTGCAAGCGTGCACGCCGGCGCAGCGCCGGTGACGGCGGCAACGGCGGCAATAGGCGGGACAATGACGGCGCTGCAGTTGAGGCTGGCATCCCGCCCAATCAGAGAATGGCAGCTGCTGCTGCGACCCCAATGGAGCGAGAGCGAGGCCCTGTTGTTGCTGCAGCTCTCTGCCTCCCAGCTCCAGACCTACTTCCACGGCACCGCAGCTATGCAGGCCGCCTTTCCCCAGCAGCTATCCCTGCTGCGAGCGACTGGCGACTGCTTTCAGTCCGTTGAGGTCTTTGTGCGTGGGGCCGGCGGTGGCGGTGGCAGTGGAGGAGGCGAGCAGCTGCGGCCATACGACTTGATATTGTGCCGCAAGCCTGAGGCCGGCCTGGTGCTAAGGGGTGCCTCCCACCTGGCCAAGGACCTGGGGCTGCGCTGCAGCCGGGGGCAGGGCTGCGGCTGATGCTGCTGCCGGACGGCCAGGCAGCGGTGAAGCGCGCTGCTGCTGCGGCACCACCGGCCGCTGCAGCGCGGGGCAGGCAGCTTCCTGGCAGCCGTGGGCCGGTGGCTGGGGCTGGCGTCGCCAGTCACGACGACCCCTCCGCCCCCGAGGGTTTCGTGGCAAGAGATTGGCGCGGCCTCCTCACGGCCGCTGCAGGCGGAGAGGCAGGCTCCTGTGAGCACCGGGCTGTGGCGGCGGCGGCGGCTCTGGGCGGCCACCATCAGGACCCACAGTCGACCCCTCGCCCGCATCTCCTCCCATCCTTTGCCACTGCTGCGCCGCTGCCGCGCTCGCCTGCCGGCCACGGCTCTGGCGCCGAGCAGCAGGAACGAACAGCCTCAGCAGAACGGCGCCCACTCCGGCTGCACCCCACTGGACCTCAACATACCGTACATCCTGGTAATCATCGTGCAGACTCTTTGAGCGTATTTTCTGAGCCATTTCACGCAGCCGTTTGGATAGTTTCGGGTGGCTCGTGCAGCCACTGGAAGGGTTATTGCCCCGTTCGCGCAAGCGCCACACGGCCTTGCAGGGGCCCTTCCGCGCACACCACACAATCCGCCGCCTGGCGCCCCCAGTACAGCATCGTATCAAAGGATGCGGGGCTTAAAGCATGCCCCCACGCGTGTCACTCACTGCCGCCTGATCCCCAAGCAGCTCGACCCAGCCCAGCCGCTGCGTGCCGCGCTTCACGTTAATGGAAAACTAAAGCGAAGCCAGGGGTACAAGTTTGGCACGCACGCCAGCTCAGCGGAGAGCTTTCCCGTGCTCCAGCCGTCGGGGTATGGCCACGCAGCAGTCGCCGGGAGACCACGCGCATATCGCGAAGCACAGCGTCAAGAGATGGTCCGGGGCACGAGGCGGGCAGGGAAGGGGCCTTGCGGGGCCGCAGCGGGGGCGCGGGGCGTGGTACGTGTGTGCGCTGTCCAAAGCTGTCGGCGGCCAACCCGGCAAATTAAATGGCATCGCGCAGCCTCCTCTAGTCCTACGAATACAGACACGGCAAGTCGCCAAGTAACTGAAGTCCGGTCGTTTGCCCTTTCGTGCACTTAGCTGCGCTTCGTCCACGCCGAGGCCTCGTTATACAGCTAGCCTACATTAAGTGGCAGTGGTAACGGGGCAGCCTTCTGTAGCGAGCGGTCAACTTGGCGCCAACTGGCCGCTCGGCACCGGCATTCTCAGGTATGCACAACACACTTCTGGAGTGCAAAGGTGGTTGCGTAGCAGTCATATTTACGGCTTACGATGTCTGGCTCCGGTAGGCGGCGGCTCTTTGCATCTTGGGCCGTTTCGCGCCATCGAGTTGCCTACCGGTATTGTCGAACCGCGCAGGGCGGACACATGCTGGCGTAGATGGGCCCTTCTGACCGCTCTCCAGTAGCTGGGGCTCAGCAGCTGCTGATGAGCCATGCCCGGCCCGTACAGGCGCGGCCGGCTGTCGCGGCCCGTCAGCCGCAGCGCTGGCCTTTAATCCGCCTGCCGTGGGGCCCGGCGCCCGCACCAGCCGTCCCACTGCAGCATCAACTGCTGCAAAATACCGAAAGCGCAGGCCTTGCGCCCCACCCCAGCACCAGCCGGGGCCCAGGCGATGCGCTTGAGCCCGGTCCAAGGCAGCCGTGGACCACTGCCGTCGCCGGGCCGACTGTCCAGACCGCTGGACTTGGAGGCGATGGAAGGAACTGCCGCGCCGGCCCAGCCCGCCACGACACAGGCGGCGCTGCTCTGGCCGTGCGCCTATCAGCATCGGGCACGTTCTGTGGTGCAGCAGCCCTCCGTGCGGCCTTCCCGCAGCAGGTTGCGGCGCTGGCCGCCAGCGGCGGCGCCAAGCAGCCGCTGGTGCTGCACGTGCGGCCCGCGGCCCGCGGCAACGGAGAGGACGGCGGCGATGCAGAGCTGCGGCCCTACGGCCTCTCCTTGGTCTCTGCTGGCTCCACAAGCTGCGCCCTATCGGGCGGCGCCCGCCTGGCCAAGGACCTGGGGCTGCGGCCAGGCGACCAGCTGCGGCTGTCCGTGCTTCCCGACGGCCGGGCGGTGGTGGCAGACAGGGAGCTGCCCGCCGGCCGGGCGTGGGCGGCGGAGCGGCGAGCACCTGTTGGCACGCCGCTGGGGCCCGACACCCTCCTCCTCACGGAGCAGCAGTTGCGAAAGGCTCGATATCATGTGCCAAGCGCCACGGCGGAGCTGCTACTTGGCGGGCAGCTCAGACGAGCCGGGCTGCCGGCGGGCCAGGACATCCCGCTGCGAGCAGCCGTGATGGGCGAGGCCGCTGGGGGCCCCCTGATGCCGGCTGGCGCGGCGCTGCGGTCCTGCCCCACGACAGGACACGCTGGGGCGAGCTGGCGGCTCGTTGGCATTGCGTCCTGGCTGCGCGCCGGCGGCACCCAGCCCGGCGACTGCCTTCGCTTGAGCGCGGTACACGGCGCGGCGCCCCAGGAGCCGTCGCAGCAGGGGCCGGGCCGTCACGTGGTGGCTATCGCCGTGCAGCTGCTGCGGCGCAGCGAGGCCGGCACGGCCAGGGAATGGCCGCCAGCGGCCGCCGGACGGCAGCGCGCGATGGCCGCTTGGTGCGTCCCGGACACTGGCAGCGGCGCCCCGGGCCAGGAGGAGGAGGGCAGCAGCAGCGACGAAGAGGCGCCCGAGGGCAAGGAGGGCTCCGTGCAGGCGGACGATGGTGTGGATCTGGGGCTGGCGGGGGCACCCGAGCACACCACCGCCAGGGCGCGCGCGGCTGGCCGCGGGGGCCAGGGCCTCGTGCTCACGGTCACAAAGAAGTGCACGTACGTCGGTGCCGCCGTCATCCGCACCACCTGGCCGCAGCAGCTTGCAGCCTTTCTCGCTAGCGGCGGCGTGAAGCAGCGCGTGGTACTGTACGTGTGGGAGTCCGGGGCAGCTGACGGCAGCCGGCTGCGGCCGTTCGGCCTGTGCTTGGCCCCTTCTGGCCCGAGGCACTTTGTCCTGTCAGCTGTGGCTCCGCTGAGCAAAGCCATGGCGCTGCGGCAGGGCGACCAGCTGCGGCTGTCGGTGCTGCCCGACGGCCGGGCAGTGGTGGCAGACAGGGAGCTGCCCGCCGGCAGCGATGCCAGTGGCGCAGTCAGCGCACCGCTGACGGCGAGCGGCATCCGAGCAGGACTTGCCGGTGTCAGGAACGGTACCGCGGCGCTGTTGCTGGGTAAGGAGGTGGCGGCGGCTGGGCTACCAGCCAGCCAGTCCGTGCCGCTACAGGCCTCCCAGGACGACCCACACGCCGAGTCAGTCCTCCTCGAGGGCGCCTCGCTCCGGTCCTACGCGCCAGCCGGCACTTCTACGCTTCCGTCCTGGCGGCTCTGTGGCCTGCGCTCTTGGGCCAGGGGCAGGTGCAGGCGCAGCAGGGGTCCGGCCGTCATGTTGTGGCAATTGCCCTGCAGCTGCTGCGGCGGGGCAGTGCTGGTGCAGGCGACGACCCACCGCCGGCGGCGAGGGGCCGGCGGTGCCGGCAGCACAGGGAGGGGCTGCAGCAGCGGGCGCCGCTCGGCGGGCAGGGTGACGAGGCGGAGGGTTGGAGCGGTGACAGCGGCCGCGGCCGCGGCAACAGCTCGGAGGCCTGCAGTGGCAGCGACACGGCTAGCGTCACAGACGACGAGGGGGAGGGCTGGGCGTGGGCCGAGGACATGGATACCGATACCGCCCCACAGCCCCAGGGCAGCGAGCCGCTCAGCGCCGGGCCGCTGCCGGCCCTGCGCCCTGGACAGCAGGCAAGGGCTGCCGCGCTTCCCGCCGGTGCCGCAGCCAGCGGCGCAACCGCAGGACAACCGCCGCCGCAGCCGCTGCCGGTGACGGACGCCGCCGCAACGCAGCACGGAGGCGTTCCTGGAGCTTCAGCAGGTGTGTGGGGGAGAGAAAGGGGGCCAGGTGGTGTTGCGGCGGCTGCCCATGCGGGGGCCCATGCGCTGCAGCGCTGGCATGCGGCATGTCTGCCCGCTCTGATCTATGCGCGCGCTGCCCCATCCCGGCCAGGTGCCGGCATCGCGGCCGCAGCACCCCTGGCGTCGCGGCTGGACCCCGCTCGCGAGCCCACTGCTGCCACGCTGCGGGTGTCGCGCTCCGGCCACTTCCCCATTGTGCTGCTCGGCAGCTGGGGCATCCTAGACCCGGCCGAGCCAGCCGCAGGTGCCCAGGCCGACGACAGCCAAGCCCCCGGCCGCGCAGCAACGCAGGCTGCTACGTGCCGGCCCGCGGCTGGTGCGCAACTGGCGCATCTGACGGCCGTGCTCGAGCCGAGCCAGCCGCTGCGGGCTGTGCCGGGCTCCGACCCACATGGCAGGGCGACACAGCGGCGGCGCCTCAATGCGGGCGGCGCCAGCGCCGTTGTCCCGAGCCAGCCGCCGCCTGTCGTCGCCAGCCGCTGCCACAACAAGGTCCTCGTCAGCCCCGGCAGGGAATGCACGAATGCGGACGCAGCACAGCCTGCATGCCCCAGCCGCGAGCGGCACGCGGCCTGGCGGGCGGGCACAGGAGGCGAGCAGGCTGCGGCGGGCTGCGGACGTCCTGCTGCGCTGCCTCTGCCAAAGGGCGGCACGATCGGCCTCGGCGCCCAGCCGGTGGCCGGTGGCGGCGGCCGCCAGGCCGCTGCTGCTGGTGACGGGCCAATGGCGGCCACACATGTGGCCGCGCTGCCGCAGCAGCGGCTGGGTGGCGGGCTGGCAGCCGCCGGCAAGCCAGGCGGCCAGGCGCTGTCGCTCATCAGGGCGGCTGTGCAGGAGGCCGCTGCCGCGGCGGCGCATCTCGGGCTGACGGGGCCGCCGCCCCGTGGCTGCCTTCCCGGCTGCCGGTAATGGCTCCCGGGAGGCTTGGTGTGGGAGCTAGGTGAGGTGAGGTGGGCTGCGGCACTCTCGGATAGCATGCGACCCCGGTGTCAAGCTGTTGAGATGACCGGGTATAGATGGTAGGCGTGGGGCTCGCCCCATACACGCCCGCCCTCCTGAATGCAATGACCTGTGTTTTCACACAAGTCAACCATTTCTTCTTCTATTTCCATTATAAATGGTCGGCTCTCGTTGATCATGCCCCGTTTGCCCCCGTCCTGCCTCCCCCCCTGCACAGCCGCGCGCACCTGCCCGGACCTGCGCTTTGCAAATGCACCGGGCGCGCTGCCTCGACGGAGCCGCATGGCCTTACAGCCCCGCGCGATGAGCGTCGCGCCGCGAGCCCGCCGCCCGGCCCGGCCTGGGGCCGGCAACAGCCCCGCCGACGGTTGCAGCTCCCAGCGCCGGGCGCTCTGGGCCCCAGCGTCACCGGCACCCGTCGCCGGCGCTCACGTACGTCGCAGCCTAGGCTGCCGCGTCTGCGATGAAGGCTGGGGCAGGCTTCTTGTGTAGGCGGCATCGGTGGGCCAGCTGATGCGGCCCAGGGTAATGGCCGCCGGCTCTCGGCGCAGCGCGGCCTGTGGCATGCTGAGCCGGTCCGAAGGGGATGCGTGTCCGTGCTCCTCCTTTGTGTCAGAGTATGGATGGCTGGTGACGGGTGCGTTGTGGGTAGGGTAGCAAATGTTTCGGGACGCGGTAGCAGCAAGACCCTTCGTGAAGCGTGGTTTTGGCCGGCGATCTGCTGTACTCTATCGAGGTTCTCTGGCTTCAGCAACATTGGTTACCCGGCGCCCCCGTACTTGTATCGCTGCCCGCCGCGAACCAGCGAGAGCGGCGTGCTTTGAGATGTGCATTCCTGCTGTTGAGACAGTTCGGGCGGCAAAGTCCGGCCCGTGGGGCACGGACGTCGGTGTGCCCAGACCCCTGTTTATATTGTTTCCTGACCTCTCTGCCTTTCCTTGTGTACTTTGGGCTCTTTATAATCCAGACGCAGGATTCCGCGGAGCAGTCTCGATAGTGTGAACGTGTCGTTTAGGTTTGCGCCTGCTGCGATAGCGGCCCGGTGAAGGGAGCAGTGGTCGCGTCCCAGACCAGCTCTGGCACGTATGGCGCTGGTTGACAGGGTGGTGGGCGCCTGCGGTTGAACGCCTTGAACTGATGAAGCAACGATGGTGGCGGGCCGGTCGGCAGCCCCAGACGAAGGACGCGCGAGCGGCACGCATTGCGCAAGCCATCTTGCGGGGCCGCCATGGAGGCAGCTTCCTGATTGCGGACGGGGGAAAGGACACGGAGCGCCTCCCGGGCTGCCAAGTAAGGCTCCTGGATCCCGCAGTGGCTGCTGCCCAGCACGCCCGACGCGTTGCTTTGCGCAGAAAACTCCGGCCAGATGTCCTGCTTACCCCAGGCATCAGAGTGGGCCGCAACGGGCGCCCCCTGGCCCGTATCACCGACCCCGACGCGCGCCGCAAGCACACAGTGCATGCATACACTGGAGGTACGTAGGGTTCGCAAGTGACACACGGCACTAACGGCACGAGGCCAAACAGCACCAGAAACTAGCGCAACATTAAAAACTCGCCCAGCTCCCTACAACGGAGGGCTGGCAGGTCAAGCAAGTACACCCCAGACGCAGCCATCAGCATCGGCCACACCGGCACCATACGCAAGGACCTGCCTAAGCTGCTGCGTGACCTGGGCTGCGAACCCACGCAAGCCGAATCCTGCTGCCGAGATCTCCACCGCCTGGCAGTGACGTCAGCCCTAGCTATTGTTGCCCTGCGCCGGGACCTGGAGTTCAACAAGGGGCAACGACGACGACCCCCCTTAGGCGACAGCCTAAGGGGCCGGGACGGTACAAAACCCCCCACCCCACCCCACCCTACCCCGGGGGACAGGGCGCGTAGGGGGGCTCGGCCCACGTGATCGCCCTACCTCCTCAGATCACGGCGAGTCAAGCTCGCAGTACCCCTATTTCTATTTCTATATCTATTTCCAAAGACGCGCGGGGCTGGGATGCGCTCCTTGCTTCTCCCATTCCGCTGGCGACATAGTTATTATCCTGATGTGATGGTTGACTCCTCTGCTTTGCGTACTTTGCGCAGGTGCAGTCCTGTAGCTGGAGCCGGGCTGTCAACAGTTCGCATGCCAGCGGCGGCATGCCCGGGGCGGGCCAGGCGGCCGCCTGGGCGGCCCCACCCAGCCGGGATCCGAGCCGCGAGTGTGTGTGCTGCCCGGCGGCTGCCGCACGCGCAGTGTGCGAGGTCGTCAAGGTGGAGGACCTAGGGGGCCGGTGCCAGCGAGGCCCGGGACGGCGGTGATCAAGCTCGGGGCCCCGTCTGAGCCTTGCTTGCTGGGTTTGCAGGGTGCTCGAAGGCGGCGCACGGCACAGGGGTTGCGCCGGGCCTCCTGGTGGCGGTGACGACCGGTGTATGTGCTCGCATGATGCGGAGGATGTGCATATCGTGGCCATGGCCCTGCTGGGCGGGAGGGGCGCTGTTGCAAGGGTGATCCTGGCACCAGAGCCCCAGCGGCATGACTTCGGTGCAAAACATATCGGACTTCCGCACTGACAACAGCGAGGATCAGACAGGGACAGGTCACAGAGGGCGTGGTTTTTGGTCCTTCATGAAGCGTTGCATCGCCGGTGGTGTACGTGCGTGGTTAGAGTCTTAGACATAGGTTAGCCCAGGTCTGAGAGCGCCTTGGCAGCGCCGTGACTATCGGGCTCCGCAGGTGTATCGGGGGTTCAGAGCAGGCACACGAAGTAAGGGGTTGCGTGGGCGGCGGGTCATGCCCGTAACTGGCTCGGGCCCAAGGGCCGAGCGAACCATGCAAGCCCCGACTGTTATGGGCACTGCACGAGACCATTGTCACGCTGCAACTCTACCGCTTTCCTCGTCATACGCAGCCACATGCACTGACCGCTCTGCGGGCGCTGGCGTGCGCTGCAGGCGTGAGCGGCGCGCGGGTCGTGTTGGGAGCTGAGGTCGGTCAGGCTAGGGCAGGGGCGCTGCTGGCGATGGCTCGAGGAGCTAGCGATGCATCGGCGGTGCGGTGGCTATCGGCTAGTTGGGTCAAGTAAGGGTGTTAGTGAAGGGTGTGTGCGGCTCATGGAAGAGGGTGGAAGGGTCGAGGTGTGACTGGCGGGCATGCAACGCCCCCAAGCGGCGGGTGGCGGGCCAGGCAACGCCCCCAAGCGGCGCGTGGCGGGCCAGGAGGAGAAAGGGCAGATACGGCCTCCTGGATACGGCAGGGCGCTGCGCAGCAGGAGTGAGATAGGATGCGTGGCGCTGCTGGCGAGCGTGTCACCGAACCGGTAGGCACTGGCCACGGAGCATTTGGCGCATGTGCCCACATGCGTGGGGGAGATGGCTTGCAGTGATGTACCAGCGTAGAAGTGAGGGTAGGTTATCTGAATTTTGCTGGGCGGTTCCAGACGACTCATTCCGCTACGTTCCTCTTGCTGGACGAGACTGCTGGTCTGCTGCGATTTCGTCGCCCGCTAGCGGCATCGCCCCATCGCACCGCCCAGAACTCAGTCACAGCATATTTAGTAGATTGTCTACATGTCGACATAACGTTACGAGATGCCCAGTAAGGAGCAACGACTCTCGAATTGCGATGCCAAGGTCCTTTGCTCTGCTTTGCGCAGCGATCACTTTCTACATTGCCATCGGGCTAGCTCACGGTTTCACAGTAGCAGTGACGTCTGGGCGAGAGCTTGCTGCGGCGTTTGCAAACGGCAGCGTCACAGGCGTGTCTGTGACTGTGCCCTACTTAGAGCTACTGGACAGTGACTTCGATGGCTACATCACGCCGCTCTTGCTGCAAAGGAACGTCACTCTGCGTGGTGGCGATGCCCTGCCACACTACTTAGTCCTGAGACTCGCGTGCCGAAGCAAGGTGACAAGAGTTCTTCACAGCGGCCGTCGCGGCTGCAGGGCATGTGGGAGGCATGCCTGCCGCTCGAGTCCGCCCATAAGCTGTCGGCTGTAGCCCCCAGAAGTCCCCAGCCTTCCCAAACGAACCGCGTGCCCCACTCGGCCCCCTCCGCTGGCTCGGCCCGGCCCAGATCCAACTTTCCGGATGGCATGTGCACCTGGCCATCGAGCGGGCGGTGCTGCTAGACACGGTCAGCCAGGAGCTGATGCTGGCGGGGGCCTGGGCGCCCATGATCGTGTCGCCACCGGAGTACCAGATGTCGGCCGTGACGCTGACCGAGGGGGCCATTGTGCTCGGTAAGCGCTGCATTTTCAGGATCGCTTGAGGCACGCGTGTGCGTGCTTCTCTGCCCCGGTGCGCTACCCATGTACATGTATGTACTACCGACGATACCGCGCGTGCAACTCCAACGCATGCCCGTCCCCTGCTTCCCCTCTCCCGCCCAAACAGGCGCGTGCTATGACGACGGGGTGAGCACGAAACATGGGAGCGTGGCTTGGCTGTGCCTCGAATTACAGGGCCGGGGCGTGTTGTGGGGAAAGCATCGAGGACGAATGCGATATTGCGCCATGCACGAGCCCCATGCTAGCTAGCTACGTATGCAAGCGGCCGCCCTCACAAGCATGTCACCTGCCTGGGCACCGTCCGATTAGTCGCACCGCTGTGCCCGAGAGCAGAGGTGCGCTGCGGGGTGGGGGACGGACGACCCCGCAGCTAGCGCATGGCAGACGGCCAGCGCTGGAGATGCGCTCCTGCACTGCGCTCATCGCTAGACCTGCTGCCTGTGTCTCATACGCATGCTATCCGCCATATGCTGCATATAACGGAGGCCAGGCTAGGCGCGAAGTTGCCTGGGGTGATGGCTGCGGCGATGACGTGGCATCGCTCGGGGTGCCACCTGTCTGCCCCAACCCTGCGCCGCCGCCGCAGTCGCTGGCGCAGATCTTGCAGCTGGAGGAGATCCGGCCACTACCGGTGAGCTCGAGAGCTGCTGCGAATCCATGCTTCCTGAGGGGCTCCAGCGCGCCGGTGTGTTGCCTATCTACGCGTCGCAGCGCTCTGCGATGCACCGCAGCACGTTGCTGACATGACATACGTACAGCGCGCTAAGCGAGCATTGAAGCAGGCAGCATAGTAGCTGCTGCCCGGCAAAGGACCAGCTGCTGCCGCTGTTTGCGCAGCGGTGCGCGTGGAACACCGACTCATCGACTCATGGTGCTCGCCGAGCTTGTTTGTTTGGTGTTCGAACCCTGAGCCCAGCGATGGCCCACAGCACATGGCCCATCCAGCCTCAGCGGAGGCATGACGCAACGGACACGCACTGGCGCATGCCTGCTGGTACCCAAGCAAGCCGCAACGGCCCAACCCCGCCGGCGCCATCCATGCCGTCAGGGCCACCCATCCCATGCCCCCCCCCCCCCCCCCCCCCCCCCCCCCCCCCCCCCCCCCCCCCC